>JACVVK020000028.1:820000-875000 GCA_018292915.2 Batillaria attramentaria | reverse complement strand
GGGCCTGATCCTGTCACAAGTAGCGGAGCCGTTGCTGTAGACACATTTCTGCCACAAGCTGTAGGAGTAGGTGATGGCCGGACTGGTGTCCACAACCCACTCCCGGGACCCGAAACCCGCCAAGAACAGGCCGGCGCTCACCACCATCAGGACGAGACTCAGGATGAGCGGAGCGTCGCCCTTCGCCATGATCCTCACAACCTCGTTCTGGACTTTCACAGTATGGCGGCACTCGTACAATTGGATCGGTTTGTCATTACATGTACTACGAACAGCAGTAGTGAGGTGAAGGTTATCAACTTGGCGAAATTCCTGTTGTAGTTTGCTTTTAAGCGCCACGCATCGCTGTTGCAAGGGTAATATAGATCATTTTGACTATAAATCTGTATTTGGTGTTAATATGCTGTAAATGTCCTTGTTGCTGATATTCATGTACGTGCGTTTCTGCGAGTGTTGCTGTTCTGTTTTGTTCATCCTCGTGAAAACGGTCTATGATACATCGAGTCGAGTCGAGACTCTAGTACAATATTAGCTTCGCCGGCGATGTCCTCTTGTTGTAAGTATTTGAAGTTTTCTGCGGCAGTGCCCGATTTTACAGCTTTTCTTATCATTTGCACAGGAGCGTGACTACACCAGCACAGTCAAACGAGGTGAGCAGTGAACCTCTGATAAGAGGGTCATATTGAACACACCCCAGTCCACACATTTTCCTGTAATTTCCCGCAGTCGTGAAAACAGAAAAGGACTGCTAGCGTCTTAGAGTCACTGATGATGATCTCCGTCGGCTGAGATAAGCAGCATTGTCTCTGTACAGTATTTCTTATTTGACTGATTGATTTTGTGACTTTTATGCCCTTGTTAGCCGAGATTTTGAGAGTAAATCTGTTTTCTCCGTTGTCCTAAGCGTGTTGTGACTTTTTTGGCATCTTAGTATCTGATCTTGTCTTGAAGTCGCTTCCGAATACTGAGACGAGTCTAAACGCCAAATTATCTTCTTTATTTTATTCTCTTTTTTTTCTTCCGTGTGGACAAACCTTGTAACGAGTCTGACCCGAGAGCAGTCTGGCAAAATATTTTCTGTCAGTTCGCGGAAGGTCGCTCCATCACCCCTTACAAAAGACTGCGCTACTAACGACTTGCCGATGCGTGTCAAACTACAAACCATTTGTTGTTGTTGTTGTTTGTCTCATTCCTCAAACTGTCACCGGCACGAACCAGTGTTGACTGGCTTGTACTAGTCCACACCAACCTTACAGTCGGTTAACCTGCAGTAGCGAGAGAACTCAGGCATGCAGATCCCATAAAGTACACTTCCAAAAGGGGGCGTCACAAAACGCGTTTTGTGTGAGCGTCTACAGCATCATACACACGCACACACAAACTTTCGTTTTCGACAGGAAATAGACGATACGCCGCGGTTGCCGGTGTTCACTTTGACTGGCGAGACCAGAGCAACGGTCCGAGGTAAACATTCCGACTACCAGTTTGTCATTCAGGCAGTGTGTTGTAATGTATGGACCCACTCTCAGTGGCCGCTTGACCGATCGCAGGAGACTTTCACGCTTCATTGATTATCGACGATTACCGAGTGATTTTTCACACTTTGGAAAGCTTTTTGTTGCGAGCTTAGATCTTTAAGAAAGAACTGATGAAACTGCTCTGTGGGTAAGAACAGCTAAGACCAAGCTTCACGACACGAGGTGCACGTAATATTCGGCTTTTACGCAATACGACGCCGACCAGTCACGCACGTTCACTCGAAGGTGTTACGTTGATGCCAGCTTACACGGCGAAAGCCTCTTACATGTCAAGCCATTTCCAGTCTCATGATCGTTTAATGCTGTTTGAGCTGTGTCTAGCATTATACATGTACCACTTTTACACAGATTCACATGCAGTTACACACTGGCTGGCAGCTGACAGCCACTCCTCGTATCAGTCAAGCATTACCATGACAAGCACTTTCACCTCACCCACAAAACAAGACAAAAGGTCACTTGTATCTGAAAACAGTTTATTCCATTTTGTCTTTTGAAATGGACTATTTCCACAATCTACAGGACGTTCGCTTGAATGGACACTGGCAGGATTTTTCATCACAGATCCGTTGCGCTGCGTACCTGGACAGAGCATCATCTACCATCACGTAGTAAACGAGCCTATGCGCTATGGATTTGAGAAGCACTTGGGCCTGTACACTATTTGACGGCAATGATCTATGTCCGTGCAGATGGCTCTAAACACCATGCCAGTGACACAGATCACAAACAACAGAGCGTGGAGAATGTACAGGCCAAAACATCAAACATGAAAACCTGGGGCCAAACACAGTCTCTTAGTCTAGACGACACCCATCTACATGGTGAAAGACTGGTAGACTAGCGGGGAAGCAAAACGCTAGCATTCCAAGAGAGCACAAATCGCATTTTGCCTGTACTCTGTGTAATGCAACGTCTGTACGAGTGCAGCTTCTCCAAAAACTCACCATGCACCAACACGGGGAAAACGTCTGTATTGCTTGACAAGTAGAACATGCAAGAGTCTCAACTTGTTATCAAGATCCAACCACAACTCCGAAAATCATGAACTAAAAACTAAATGACCAACATTTTACAATGACCAGAACTCTGTCATGGCATCCTATAAAATTGTGCTAAACTAAGACAATACTTTATTAATCCCTAAAAAAGAAATTATAAACCATCTTTATGAATGCGCATTGTAAGGACAATAAATACTGCAAGAAATGCTTTATCGATGTACACTCATACTTTTAAGCTACATGTGAACTGGTGAAGTTTATTGGTCAACATGCAACTGAGGTGACAACATCATCATTTATTCGTAACTTTTAACATCTGCAACAGCTAAACTCACCTGCGAGAGCTCTTCTCTGCTGCCTATAGTATTACACAGATTAACTGATTTTAGTTCTCAAGAAAAGGAAAAGTTGTAATAAAGCACGTCTTCAAACAAAGTGCGTGGAGTGTAATTTCTAACACCACAGTACATGCCATTTCTTTTTTTCTGAGAAACACTCATACTGAAGATCAGATGACCACACGTTTATATACAACAACAAATTATGAGCAGCAAAACTTTCGTATGAAAATTCATTTAGTTTTTGATTGGTGAAACCAGATAAAACTGTATTGCTATTTGGAGTTTTGGCATGGTGAGATGAGTTTTAAAAGCCAAGGAGTTTTAACAGCATTCAACCCCCTTACGCTATCCTGTCTCCCTGTCTGATTCTAAAACAGAGCTAGCCTGAAAACAACAGCTGGACAGAAGATACTTCTCACAGGCTGCCAAAGAGCCAACAGAGGGTGAACCTGTGAAGTCACAAGGCGTCTCTTATAGTGTTGCTGTAACTGTTCTACCCGTGGACCTTTGTAAAGCAGGCATAAGTGTATTACACTGAGAGCTCCACTGATCAGTAAGACAGGTATTTCAGAGCGTATAGGTGCACTGACAAAGTAAAGCCTTGTCACCCTGGAATAGGCGCATTTATTAATGGTATACTACCCACCAAGATTATTCTCGCATCCTCTCAGATTTTGAAAAGAATGACAGATGGGTAGAAAATACTGAAGAAGCTGTGTGCTTTTCGTTTATACATGTACATCCACAACATGTGGTTTAATCAATACAAAGAAAAAAAGGTATTAGTGTACTTCAGTACTGGGCTGTTACCAATCCATGCACAACAGTGCTTAACCTTGCACGTATAACAATTCCAATGTAATAATTGTAATATTGCCCATTTGAGGTTCATCACAAACACAGGCAAAACACTGGGAGTAGGTGATCAAACACATTCCATCGTTAGTCATGCTGATTGCTAGTGATAGGGTAAGGGATAGAAAATAGGTACTTATGACAAATATCCACCCTAAAATATGCTTTTATCTGAATAGAAACATCATCATACAAGAGATTCAATTCTTCGGGTGCTAAGGGACGCTGGACATTTTTCTTCAGTGACGAAAGGTACAAAGAAGCAAAAGTCTAGTCATGAGGATGATATGTGTTCTAAGTTTATGTGATCTAAGTTTCAATGAATATGTGTATATACATCTATGTACACATGCTTAGGCTGTTATCATCATCACAAGTGACATATATGTACAGGTATCATGACATACACATAAAAGGGATTCACCGGAGACCACTTCTAGCATGGGTTTTCAACTTGTCCGCAAACTTCGAGTTGGGAAAGCCATTGCAAACACACTGAGTGACACACACTGAGATCTTTGGTTTTGACAGGCTTAACCACTACAGACAAATTCTACAGTCTTTTTTTTTCCCCCCAGATGTCTAAAAGTGTTGCTTATTATCTGACCTAGGTATGTTTTACAAAAGGCAAAAGTTAGTGTTTTTCACATGCTATGGTTGAAACGATACTGTTTATTTAGTTGTAGCAATACTGTACTCAGTGCACAGTGTCACTAGCAACAAAGCATGCTACGCACCCAACAACTTATGACACAGTGCACCGTGTCGTCTCCCTAAAAATACAACAGAGTCACTAGCAACAAAGCATGCTACGCACCCAACAACTTATGACACAGTGCACCGTGTCGTCTCCCTAAAAATACAACAGAGTCACAGCAGCAATTTAAGCAGGAGGATGTCTGCCATCTCTGACAAAAATATGATAAAAACAGACTATGTCCATGTGTGGTTTAACCATACACGCACAACTGCTTACCAGAAGCTGCTTAAGAACTGACCAAGTCACTTACATTCAACACGATGTAAGAGGAAGACGAAATAATATCCAATCTTGATGTTGGAAAAGTTATCAACTTTTGAAACAGCATTATGCTACATGCAAAATATGCCCGTCGTCTCAAGGTTATGTGAAAAGAATAACAGAATTCTTTATACAGTGAAAGATTGAAAACTACAATCAAAACCTGCCAAGCAAGTGAACTCCACATCTTCCATCTTTTCTTCTTTTGGTAGGCTAACACTTTTATTTCTTCAGACTGTGAACGCAGCATTCACACTGAAATACTTGTGAAAATACTGTAAATGCTAACCAGATGATTAGTGACTTGACCATACTAGTGACTTATTGCATCAGTAACAGGCAAACTACACGTAATGCCAGGCAAGACAACTACAACCTTGTTGTACAGCACACAACAACATGACTACATGTGCACACACTTGGATACTGGGCTGGGTAGGAAGTCATCGGCGGTTTCTCTCCGAGTAATCTAGCTTTCCTCCCCCAGCAAAATTGCAAAACAGGATAGGTATTGGCTGGGGCTGCACCACGACAACAGCGATCGTCAAATGTGTCAGGACCATGGTAGCCATTCGGGCTACCGCCCTGAACAAAACTGGTAGCTCGAAAAAAAATTCTGGAAGCCTAGGTTCTGATTCATCTCAGAATTCCTGCTCGCCATTCGGGCTACCGCTACCGGAGCTTTCACTTGCCCGACGGTAAATTTGGTAGCGAAAGCGAGCGGGCGAGCGCATTTGACGATCGCTGCGACAACACACTTTCCCTGGGGGAAGCAGCCCAAATTTCCCGAAAGGGACAATAAAGTAACAAAAATGCTGTCATGACAAGACAGTGTTAATAACAGGTACACATCACCGTGTTGATTCAATTGCTGTGTTCAAAATGACAAACGTATACAAACAACCAATGGAACACAAATGCTGGTGAGTTGGGATGGGAGGAACGATTGGGTGGGGAGGCTAGCTACCTAAGCTAAGACACCACATGAATGGCAGCATTTTCTGCAATGCTGCAATGCACACAAAATTAAAGTGCAAGGCAGACATTTAGCACCTTAAATTAAGAAAACAGTACAATGAAAAACATCTGTCTATAATTATGAGCTTTTAAGATACATCTTGTGCAAAAGCAACACATACATTACAGGAAACGAACAGTAACACAAGTGGACTAATAATGTGTGATAAATATATATCTGCTTAACATAAACACATCCACTTATAAAACAAAAGACAAGTGTTTACGTGTAGTTCTGTATTCCCGCTTCTAGGATAGGACACTGTGTAGTATAAATGATCAAGTTTATTTGTACATGTGTGTGTAGTATAAATGATCAAGTTTATTTGTACATGTGTTAAAAACAACACCAACAAATCACACACACACACACAGAGACCAATGATGGACCATCCATACTTTCAACCTAATACTCTTCAACCACCACCGCCATCACCACCTGCTGACTACATGAAACTGAGCATGCCTTCAATTCTTACAAGATGGCCCAACAGGCATAGTGGCAACACGGGTACTGTCACATTTACATTTCATCACATTCACCTTGCATGAAACAATTCTGAATGACATATTTGTAAAATACATATACACCACTCGCCACACATTTACATTCAGTGATTTAACTATGAGTGATTTACGTATGAAAATAGTAAGGAAACAGAGAGCGAAAGTGTGAGTTATGACTTTCCATAACCTACTCAGTGGTTTGCGAGCTCACAAAACACACTCCAGTTATGTCATCAATCAGAAAGAGCGTCATTTCAAACATTTAGAACACAAACGTCACGACCGGTGCAGTTCTTTTGCTCACTTTTGAGGGTGAATTTTTATTTTCCTTGGATCACGCAAAAAATGATCGCACAGAAAAATCTCTGTGAAGTATTTGCGAGTGCACTTTTGAATGTCAGTACATGACCACATGCTTTGAATGATATTTTTCTTAACATCAAGCAGTTTCAACTGCCCTATGCATCATGTCCTCACAAGTCAGTACGCAGAATTTTGAGGGGGTACAAACGTCACTAGTCACCCTACCAGAAAAATAAAATGTCGCAGAAAATGTATGCGACTAGAGCAGCAGAGGTAAGAGTCTGCATGCTCGTGGTATGAACAGCTTACATGATTAGTTCTCATGGTTTAAGGCGAAAGACTAACCCCTCGATGGTTTGATTGTTTGCGTAGCTACCTCGCCGGAGGCTCCGTAGCTACACAAACAATCAAACCATCTCGGGGTTAGTCTTTCGCCATAAACCACTCGACCTGATCCCGCAAGCTCAATATACCATTCTGGACAACCAGATAAGTTAATATCAGATGGACCCTGGACCCCAACAAAATCCTGGAGATGTATTTACCAGATATCTGTACAACTCTCCACACCAAACTGAAATGACACATGTGGACGGCGACTATTCACAGATCTAAATTACTGCACCACACTCAGATGAAGATACTACATGAAACTCTTCAGTGCTCAACACTGTTCTTCAACAGCATACTTACAGATCTAATGACCTTTAATAATAAACATACACGTCATTATGATATACACGGATCTGACTACACTGCTGATCATAACTGTTCGCATTACAAGGGACAACTACCATCACACAATGTGGGTCAAACGTGTGTCGAAACATGCAAGATTTCTAAGCATTTACTGTATTGCTGAGCTACATAAAAGGATCATGCTGGCACAGATCGCTCTTATCAAAACTAACCATAAATAAATATGAGTAGCTTTAGAACTAGAAGTCTGAAGGACAGGAGGCGGCTTTCAAACAAAACACAACTGCCAGAGCATCACAAGGAAAACTAAAATATCTTAAAATAGTACGTACCAGCCGCACCCTAAGATACTCCTCAAAAAACCCCACCCAAATCTATCACCGTTTGCAGTCAGACTCACAGGCAAGTCATGTTTCCAGCACAAAACTTTACTCTAATAAGTGGATGTACAAGCCTAAAGGGAAGGGAAAAATGTACATGCAATGTCTCAGATGCGTTTCTGTACAGGGTTGTGAAAAATCTCAGTTGAAATTACCCGTAAGTGTAGAGACACACGCACAGGCCGCAGGAGGGTGGTAAGTAGGTTCACAAAGCGTATCTACAAACTGTCACTGACATACAACTCACTTGGGGCTGCGTCAGTCACCTGCGTTACTGTCATGTCCATGATGACGATCACTGCTGACCACTGTCACTGTTTCTACTCTACACAATTTTACATTTGTACACACTAGATTTATCTTGGACACGAACAACCTAAAGTGCAAAATCCAGTCCATTATCACTGTATTCAAAGGCAGACACTGCAGCCATTCCATGCTGGTGATGAATCTGATCCGCTGCAATCCCCCTTGTGAGATCCGTCATGCATGTTGATTTGAAACCCAGTGCCATACTCCGTTAGGAAGTACTATTGCAGCAAGCCTCGTCTCCCTACACACACACCTGTCATCATCTTGGGGGTCTGCACAATAGAAGCAGACAAACTGTTATAAGACAAGCATATAAGAAGTAGTAAGTTTAATGACAAGTAACTGATAAAAGGCATCATCATCGTCATCAAACCAAACAACATCAGAAAACTTGGTTTGCAAGTGTAAAAGAAAAGCTGCCTCCAGGAGCCGCCCTCATACAAGAAAAAAGACGTAAAACACACTGATTATCAAACTATTCCGTGACATATCTCTGTACTGCTTTTTCATGAATTCTTATGAGCTAGTTTTTCCTCTTTGTGACAATTTGTCCACATGAATGCATCCTGTAAGTTAGCTAGTTAGCTATAATTTGACTAAAATTATGACACCTGAGAGGGTAGCCTGGTGACTTCTTTTGGTAATTTCAGTGTATCTGTACCAGGTGGTTTCATTGCAGAGATGTTACAGTGAGAAGAAAGGGTGGAGTACACAAAGATAGATAGCACATAGCGACAGATTACAAGAAAGAGAAAGCAAAATTCACTTGAAATTTGCATATCTAAATTAACCAAGCGTGCTTGTAGAAGCTATGCATTACTGTTAAACAAACTGCGTAGGATGCTGACTTAACAATGTCCCATCTTTCTTTAAATGCCTTTGCCATGTTTTAATTCTGTAATTCTTTAACATTTTTCACCATCAGAATATCATCGCCATCACAAGTCACCTGTACTTATTTTTCACATGCCACAGTACATGTATACATCACCATCACCCAAGGTGAAATGCACACACGCTAACCATCCCTTTTATCAGCTTGAAACAGAGGTGGGGAAATTTACCATTCCAGCAATGCACAGCTACAGTGAATATTAACTACACTGGATTCAGGAAAACCCAACAATGCTAACTGATTAAGAAAAAAAAATTGCACTGCAAAAAAACTAAGAAAAACAAACAGGAAAAACATGTTAGTGTCTCAGACCGTACGCATGTGCCAAAGAAACCATGGAATTATGATTTACGGAAATTCTGTGACACAGCTCCTGTCCCAGTCTATCCATCTACATGTAATTCACATGGAATATGGAAAAGCCCTAATTCTAAATCCACAGGGCACATAACAGAAAATCAGGTGGTGACTAACAAAATACAACACTGGCATGCAAAGGATTACTGAAATTGAAAAATGATTAGATGACAACCTCACTACATTCCCTTGCATCATCTATCTCCCTGAAAACATTTACACTGTATTAAGAGCTATTCTGATTATACTGTTGCAAAGAGTTTGGTCAGTGGGTTGATGAAACTTTCCTCTGAACTGGATTACATGTACATCTATTATATCTATACAATACTCAATATGCGCCTATACAATACTCATTATTATTATCTCTCTCTCTGTAAGTTAATATTTTTTAAATGAGCAAGACCTTTCTTGTGGTGTTAATCTGCACGTGGTTATCTGGGTTAGATATATATGCATATAAATAAACATGGGTTAATGAGTGTTAACTCTCTCATGGTGTGTTGCTCTGCAAGCTGGCCTTATATTTACTCAGGCAACTGTTTCTATCCAATACAGCACAATTCATCTGTCAACAATCAAAGTAGGGGCAGCTCATATGGTTGCATATGTTGTTTGCTGATTTTCAGGAAATCTCAGAAAGACTGGTACCAAAGAATTTTGGAGCTTCAAATGAAATAGGTGTGTAGAGACAAACTGAGCACACAAATCAGGAGTCTTGTCAGTTCCAAGTACTGTAAAAGCAGAGGATGCTTATACTTTCTATAAGCAAAGACTTTGTGTGATGATTGATAACAGAAGAACTAGTATCACCTGTTAGCAACAACACAAAAAAAGCAGGTTTAGGAAATTTAGATCAACAGAAAGGCTAGCATCTCATCCTAAGAAAAGAAGCACTGTGTGTGTGTGTGTGTGTGTGTGTGTGTGTGTGTGTGTGTGTGTGTGTGTGTGTGTGTGTGTGTGTGCGCGCGCGCATCTGTGTGTGTGTGTGTGTGTGTGTGTGTGTGTGTGTGTGTGTGCACGCATCTGTGTGTGTGTGAATTCTGTAAAATGAAATTTACTAGTAGAGCAGGACAGTATCATGGAAATGTCTGGCTGAAGTCCTGAAATAGCATGTCTCATGCAGTCATCTTATACTCTAGCACCGTACATGAATGCATGCAAACCAACACAACACACTCAGGCAGGCAGGGACACTTCGCCAGTCAAACCGCAATCTGATATACATTAGATGCTGTTAGGTTACAGCATTTACCGCATATCAAGTTACCCTTTCACTGGCAAACCTTCCTGCCCACCAGCCTGTTAAGAGAGGAGAGGGGGAAAGCAACACATGCAATGTACTGATTCACCAAACACTGCAATTCTCTACTGGCATGATACAACAGTCACACCACTTACAGCGAGACCACCCGATGCCCAAATCTACAAGGAAGACAAACAACACAAAGCGTAAGATAGGACAGTCTGTCAATCCATTGGCACACATGAATGCATAGTTTCGTATGTACAAAGCCCATACGTACAGATGTATTTAGCTGTGCCTAAACTGTGAAACTGACTAATTCATAAAAAAGGCAGTGACTTTAATAATAATAATAATATATATAATAAGTGTGAACTATACAGTGTGTGCAATGCTTAAAATGTGGAAGGATTTTGAAAAGTTGCCTATTTCATAAGTTAGGAAGCTTAATTTCATGATTTAGACAAAACTGCCTAGTTCACAAACTAGGCAAACTCGAGAATCAAAAAAAGAGAAATCTGACATCACCACCACCCATCTAAACCAACCTCTTCTCCACAAAGCCCCAAACCTCTACCTTTTTTTAAACCTGGTCTTGTATTTAAAACGAGTGTGTGAACTCAGGTCAGTATCCTGATTTCAAGTGGCTGCCTATTTCATAAATTAGCCAGCTGCTCAACATCATTTCACACTTCAGGCAGAGTCACTGCCTATTTCATGAATTAGGCAGTTTCACAGTTTAGGCATGACACATACACACGTATGAAAACAAAAACAATGTATTTATACACATGGAAAAGAGAGAGAAAAAGAATTGAGACTCAGAGAGAGAGAGAGAGAGAGAGAGAGAGAAATTGAAATAACTGAAATAACTTTATTTGAAAACGGTGCAACCAATTTTCAAACTTGCCGTTTTGAAGAACAAACAAATAAACAAAACAAAAATGGAGAGAGAGAGAGAGAGAGAGAGAGAGAGAGAGAGAGAGAGAGCATACAAATGGAAAGACACACACACACCAAAACACAGGAAACAAACCACAAAGAAAGATGAAATTGAAATCCAGCCTATATTTCACATCTGAACTTCAAAAAACAAAACATTTGCATAAACAGAATACCAATATATTAAAAAAAAAAAAAAAAAACCTGCTGAATCTTTGGCCATATGAACACCAAATGATTATAATTATAGTTATTACCACAATAACTAAACACTTTCGAACAGAAAAAAACCTACTGATATGCCTCGTTCAGAATGGCTATGGCATTTACTGATAAAGGTACTGTGTATAAGAACTCAATACACTGCTACAACTGGCAGTCTTTACATGATGGGAGAAATATCTTTGTTACTGTTGCTAATTACTGTGTATAGGGGGAAAACACCCATTAGAAAATAAAAATCAATCAGTCTCTTCACTCACGCAGAAAAGTGTTAGTTTTTATACAGGAATGTGCATGTTTACACAAAACCAGGACCCTGTTGCACACTGCATTACGTAAGCGTTATTGTGGTGGAATTTTGGCGTAACTCGATTCCAAGAACAGCTAAAAAAAAAAAAAGAAAAAAAAAGAAGAGCTAACTGTGGTTGTACTAAGCTATTTCAAAAATCGAGGTACACCAAAATTCTAAGATAAGAATGGGAAAATCAGTAGTGTACGTAGGCAGCCTAGATGGCTGTAGATGCGAGCTGGCTACATGTATAACAGATTGACTGAACATTGCTACAGTAATAGGAAGACAAAATAAGGTGGTGAAATTAAAGTCAGAAGCATGCAAAACACTGCAATCATTCTATCTGTCTGTCCAAAGGCCAGTCAGAAAATTGACCTTTGTGTTAAAACTTTCACCGCTGGTACGAAAAAAATGACTGTCATGCTTAGTGCATGTGCCTGATACATGTACATTTCTCTTTACAAATTAAACAACAGATTCACGACACTGCCTGTACACCAAGACAAGCAAACACTGAATGCCCTGTGGTGGTTTACGACACAGGCAGTAACATACAGTGTATATCTTTTCAGATTGTGACTGGGACTCACTAAAAATTAAAAAAGACTAAAATGTTGTGCTTTCAAAGTATAGGATACATAAGATGAAAACAAAGACGCGTTCAACAAGTCAGATACCCTACGCACTCCTTTTAGGCAGCTGCATCACCATCAGAGTGAACTAGCCTCCGATAGTGTTTGTTAACTAATGATTCCACATACATCAATTCAGTTTGCACAGTTGGTGGCAAGCGACAACTGTTAGGATAACTAGAATGGGCCACCAGCTGGAGACCTGAAATGTGTTACTCCTTGTTACAAGACCTCTCACATCAATTAATGTACAGCGTTGCAAAAAGATTTTGTGTTTGTTTTTTTCCCCTGAACGAAGACCAACAAGGAAGTAGTGTATCTGTGATACAAAGAGGCATGTACCAGTAGATATGACTATGCAAAAATAAGCATGCATATAGTAATGACACTGCACAAGCATTAGAAACAGTTTACAATAAATAAAAGTAAACATGAAGTGCAAATACAAAACAATTGAAACCAAACAAAACACAAACAAAACAAAAAAAAACCCCAAATAAATAAATAAAAGCAGGCAATTCCCTGAACAAAAATATACAAAAATGAACACATCACCAGTTAGTGTCAGAGGCTAGTCGAAGCAGAGGGTATTTCCGGTAGAGGTTCCTTGCCATCTTTGGCTCTAGAAAGAAGTGCTACGCATGCAACAGAAATTTACAACCACTACATGCACCACACATACCTCAGCCTACAAGTCAAGGGTAAGGAAACAGGGACAATTTTACTTTACATTTGTCTTCTTTGTGCCCCCCAACACCCCAGCACAAATCCCATAAAAAGACTGTCGCAAAGCATTAGTGATCTCCCACTTTTTTAATACAATTCCCAACTTGTTGTGCCACTGTCCTTTATTTCAAATGGCAATTTATCAACACAAGAAAAAGATCCACCACTCCACTCTCAATATTCAAAATGTGTTTCTTCAAATGTTGGCCGGTTACATGTATTAGTAACATTCAACCATGAAAACAATACATGTACATGTACCATTATCAGGGCTCCATATCCGCATGAGACATCACACACCGACTGACTCATTTTTGAAATGTCTGATCACTTTCTTATCAAGGAAGACATGTATCATACATTTTTTTTCATTTCTGCTCCACAGTGGACAATTTTCAGGACAAATTTCATATACATGTACTTTTACGATCATTTTGGACAGTTCCCTCGGACAAAAAGCCCTGCACGTTATGAATAAGACAGCAATGTCTGTTAAAAAACAGTTCACCACAACCAACGTAATTGCCACAGAACAAAACACAAGACACAAAGAAGTGGTTATTAAAAAAAAAATGCAGCATGCAACTACAGACTAGCAGGTCACTGGTGAGAGTTACAGACGTGGAGAAGAGCACACTGATATCAAGAACACTGCGAGCTGCGAGTGAGTGAGCAGCGATCACCTTGAAGGGCAGGATCCAATGCCTGACTGGCTGCTGTGCGAAGTTCCGATGCTCAGTGAGGAGAAGCCGCTCTGGCAAGACTGAAGGCTGCTCATAGAACCTCTGAAATAATACAGACATGGACAAAGAAAATAAGCCGCTGATGCTGGACTCGATAGTTACACAGCGATACAGACAGATAGACTGGTCTGTAGAAATACATCATGTCAATGTGAAAATGGAATATAAACTTGGTTAGCCATAGTGACAGGAAGTCTGCACTTCCTCGTTATGACTGGGTTTTAAATTTAGGATTAACTTCATTTTGACATTACCCATAGCGCAGGATGACATCAGACATGCAATGTACACTTCTGTGCTGTTCTCAACATGGAGTTGCACCAAAATCGATCCTCTGGGTAGCAAACAGTCTTTAGCATATATTAACTCTCACCAGTTCACAGTATTTTGAGCTATAACGCGTGCGAATCAAGCATGATTCTCTGAAAGGGGACTGTATACTCATTTGTAAAGATAACATAGACATGTTATACACCAATTTGAAGGAAATTGAAGTCTGCTTTTAGATATATAAAGGAAAAATGATTTTGAACAATGGTTTAGCAATAAATTGACTTTATGTTGCAAGCATATGAGCAAAAAATAAAACAAAAATGTTGATTCCCGACAGAGGCTAAGAAGAAAAAAATATTGTTTCATTGTTTTATGCCATGTCATTACTATTTTCATTTATCTCATTCATTTCAGCATATTATTGCAAAATATGAGGAGAATATCTTTAGAAATGTGTTTTGTAGCCGATGTGAACAATGTGAACCGTAAATTGAGAAAAATCGCACACAATTTGGACCGCACACAGCACACATACAAAACCATGAACTAACACCTTGGAAATAACTGAAATACTTATGATATAATATTCTCACCTCAACATTAAGTATTTACACACATTTGTCACATTACATGATGTTTCCATGACTAGTCTCTTCCACACCACATTGTCCGCCCTCCGCACAGCAACAGTCAATATGTGATTTTCCTTATCACTGTCGCCAGAGTCGAGTTGATAATCAGAAACAGCAGAAGAATCATCATCTGAATAAAATGGCTCACTGTCTGACTCGGATGAGCTCATTTGATCATGAGAAATTTGGACAGATGTAAACACCACGTGCGCCGATTGAAAACAAGAAAAATGGCGGAAGCGTCCGTAGCGCAGCAACCTCGAGCAATAAATTACGTCAGCAGTTTATGCATAAATTGTCGTATTTATGTGTCTAAGAACACCTACATGGCATTTTCAGAAGTTTTGCGCAGGTTTATGTCACAAACATGAAAAAATAATGACGAACATTAGATTAAGGGGGGTGTAAAATTCCATGACCCTGTCATCGTATTTCTACATACGATGCCTAAGGGCGTGAACTGGTGAGAGTTAAAGTTCCTACAATAAACATGCACTTCTTGCACTTGTACGTTTACTGAGCAGAAAACCACGCACAAAATCATTTTATTAGGAGCCATAAAGCGACACACTTGAAAAAACCATTTCATTATTCACAGATGCCTATAACCATGGACGTGGCCCCTATTACTAGAACTACGATTCTCAAGCAACTTACTTGAAAGCTTCTGAGGGCAGCAATTCTGTGAAGTACATCACTTTAGACTTGTGTGAGGACAGTGGGAAATCAAATGATGCTTTGGCTGAGTCAAAGTACTTCCACTGCAATATGTAGCTGCCAGACTGACTTGTCACATGGGATCCCTGATGAACACAGAACAGCATGAAACACTGATGAATTAACACAATGACACTGTAACTAGAATAGCAATTTGAACATCAGCTTCCAGCACGGCTGTTCTCAAGATGTGTACAAAATCTTTCATCGATAGAGGGTCCTGTTTTCATCTTATGAGATCTACCTTGACACACTGATCTCAACCAGGATTACGTTTTGTTTTGTTTTTCCTTCCTTTTGCTGCCCCGACTCTTCACCAGCTACAGTGGTGTTCCTCCCAAGTCTTGGGTGAAATCCACAGAGGGCCCAGTCAGGACTACTGAATAACAATGCTAGAAATGAACTGCCGAGAATAAATGATGCAGCCAGCCAGCAGACAGGCAGGCAGACAGACAGATCAACAGCAAACCAGTCAGCCTGCTAGAGACCTATTTAACAGCCTTCAAATCCATGAGATGAGGGCCAAGTACGAATTCACAAACCTGCACGCTGTCTCCATCCCGACAGATGTGTGGGGGCTCCACGATGCTGAGGTCAACGCCAACTGTCATGCCTTTGTCGATGTATTGCACAGATCCGATGCCACCTGTGGCGCCACTGACGTGGTGCTGGTGGTGGGGGCCCTCGCTCAGTGACTGTTTACACCTGAACACCGTGAACGTCACGTCTCCCTTCAGGATGTCAAAGTCCCAGGTAATAACAGATCCCCGCTGGGGAACCTGCAGTAGCACCTGTATTGAGGAACAAAAATGTTCAGTAAATACACATACATGTACCTCACATTCCTTTCCATACACAGACACTGAAAAAGACAAGGTAAACGTACTTCAAACTTGTAATTTACATAGCTAAAGGTCCATTAATATTCAAATGAACATAAGATTACTGCCACACCGATGTGACATGTTGCTTTACAAGTACAGGGATAGTATTCTCGAGTTTCTGTTAATTCTATTTTACTTTTTAGCGCACTTAGGTAAGGTCCACTGAATTACAGGCTGGGGAACTGCTGAGGAAAAAATATAGATTGAAACCCAGGCCAGGGTGCAGGGGCAGCGCTCAGCTGGAGGACCCGTGGGTAGAGAAAACAATTTTTAGAAATTTTAAAGGCATTTAGTGGCCTCTCCTGACACCCAGATGTAAAATGATGAACATGACATTTATGACTGGCAGTTGATCTGTCTGCAGTTACTGTGGCAGAAACTTTTTTTTTTTTTTTTTTTAAAGGCTGAAAGGATAGGAAATTGGCTGAAAATTGCCAAATGACTGAAAATTCCCCAGCCTGGAATTACTCGCAACTGCACCTCACGCCATATCCCCCAACTACTCAATAAGGATAGTATTTTCTGTTGATCTTACTACTGGCAGCGGACACAGTGGAGCTCAGAAATAACAGTCTTGCACTTCAAGCAAGCACAATCTCTTGGCAAACTAGAATATAAAAGCCCTGTCCTGAGCACTGACAGCGATACTGCAGGCAAGGCTCGTACAAAACCACGTGACATGTTACTCGGATACAGCCCAAAAATAACCCAGCGGATATACTCCCCTCACCCCCCAAAAAAGAAAGAAGTGTACAGCAAGCGACAGAGACTAAAGTAAGCCCAGCACCTCGTGAGGAAAGTCCTTCACAACATGCGCTGTCTGGTAGAGACTGTCGTGACTCAGTGGTGGATCGTCTGGCGACCCATCCATCAACTGCTCCTGGTATAGAGACTTAGGTACCAGACCTCCCTCCGGCACGTCACACTGGAAATATAGAAGAGAGAGAAAAAAGAAGAAGACATGTACATTTTGTGCACAGTGAGTGGGCTGTCAGCTCCTGCATGAGAACAGCTCCTGTCATGGAAGTGTCCACATTCACTGAGCGCACATTGTGAACGTCAGAGATCTGTGTCAATCAGTATAATAATAAGAATGAGGATTTTTGTAGCGCCATATCTCCGAAGCCTTGACTCTAGGCGCTTTACAAATGTAAAGAAGTTGTATTTTTCTGAATGTTTTTGTGTATGATTTTATTTGTAAGTTTATGTGTCTGTAATAATAGAGAGAAATTGGGAAAAGTTGCCTACGTGCACATTCTGGATGATTAAGTCAGCATTGTTTTCCGTCGCTTCTTTGATTGACAGCGGGCTGACCCCAAGTAACCCCACACGTGCACAGGCAGAGGAGGGCAAAATGTATAAAAGCTCCACTAAAATAAGTATTAGTAGACAGCCGACGGTTTTTGTTTGGATACCTCTGTGCCGCCAGTGCTCGCCTCTTCGGGCCACCGGTGTCTCCACCGGTCTCCACCAGCCCCATCAGTTTGATTGTTAGTCGCTTCAGTTCCATCAGTGGGAGTACCAGTGGATTATTAACGAGTGTTAGTAGTGTGGATTACCAGTGTGGATTCTACCTCTCTTTCTTTATTTTTCCAAAGTTTGTTTAATAATAAGAACAGAAACTTCAGACTCCTCTTTGTTATGACTTGCATGTCAGCCTGCAGTGCATATGAAAGGGAGTGCTGCATGTTTTCTTTCTTTGTTGCGTGTGCACAGGAGCAAGTCTGAGTGCGTGGATGTGTGGGTGTTTGTGTTCAGGCGTCGCTCAGCGGCCTGTACAGTGCGCTAACATCAATTCCGCACGCATTCTTTACTCAGACATTCTCTAAATTTAAATGTAGTGTCAGAGGATGGAATAACCACTTCGGCCGCGCCTCCGGCGCTACACAAATACATGCACTGAATATAAAGGTGATAAATAAAAATACATACATAAATGCAAGCACACCTACATACATACATGTATACCAACATCCATTACACACCTACATACATACACATTGCAAAAAACAACAGGGTTTGGCATGCCACACCGGAAACAAACGAAAGAGATATGTTAATACTGTGTTTCCTCTATGCTCCTGCATGTGTATCTAGTAATATATAGAACTGTCAACATTCACTGAGCACACATTGTGAAGGTCAGAAATCTTCTTAAATCAGTATAGCGTGTCACACTGGAAACAGACAAACAAACAAACAAAGCAACAAACAGACGAGACATGTGAATACAGAATATTGTGTACACTCCCACACAATACGCTCCTACATGTGTTTAGAAATATTTGCACTGTCGTGGAAGTGTCAACATTCGCTGAGCGCACATTATGAAGGTCAGAAATCTTCATCATATCAGTATGGCATGTCACATCAGAAACAAACGAACAAACAAAGAAACGATCAGCGGATAGTGTGTGCACTGCTACACTACACACTCCTGCATGTGTAATTTAGTATTGGTTGCACTGTCGTGGAAGTGTCAACATTCACTGAGCACACATTGTGAAGGTCAGGAATCTTTATTAAATCAAGATAACTGGTAAGTCTCACTGGCACTTTTTTTTTAAAGGGGGACGGGGATATTTTTCACTTAACTTTAGTGTTTGGATGCTTTCTGGATATATAAAGAAGGCCGAAGAAAGACTGTAAACAAGTTCATGCTCTCTTAAGGTCAGGGATTTTCTGGTTATATGGGTGAGCCAGTAGTGGGGTTTACACCCAGGCAGCAACAAAGGCAATCTCAGGGCGCATGTGGGTTATAGTGAAGGATAAAGACAGCAGCAACCATCAACCTGATGGCAGATGTGAATACAAGTACCTGTATTGGCGTTTCACAGTGTTAGCAACAATGGCTATCTCACAGTGAAAGTACATGTTGTATGTGTGTAAAGTTGACGATAGTTACTCAGGGCTTAACGCCGCGCAAGCAACAAAGACTATTTCACGGCTAGTAAAGTTGATGATGAAGACAGGCGTGGCCAGGCCAGCAGCAAATGGTTATCTCGTGGCAGGAGAGTAAGTGAAATTAAAGCCCCGAAAGCAACAAAGACTAATTCGCGGCTAAGTGTGTGCCTGCAGTACTAGGGAAAAAAAACAAAAATGTAACGTCAGACAAATGATGCAAACTGGTTTACGGGGCAGTATAAACCTAGGGCATGCAGGAGACTCTGCACCTTCATGCTAATTTATCAAACTCCCCGCATATATACAGCAAATACAGAAACTTATCATCTCCTAGGTGCAATAAACCAGTCCGTAGCATAGGCCCAACACTAGGTATTCCTAACCACTTGCACTATCGACGTGAGTGAGGGGTTAAAACAGATGAAATACAGTTAAAAGGGCCGAACATAGAAATCAGATGAGAGCAGAGAGCACTGTGAACAAAGCCTGCCAGGATGAAGACTAGGTAGGGGGAATCCAGTGAAGTCGGCCTTCAGAAATGACCC
This sequence comes from Batillaria attramentaria, assembly GCA_018292915.2. Taxonomy (NCBI): domain Eukaryota; kingdom Metazoa; phylum Mollusca; class Gastropoda; family Batillariidae; genus Batillaria; species Batillaria attramentaria. Next base: position 855,013 of record JACVVK020000028.1, on the reverse strand, counting down.
TCAGATGTCTCACTGGAACAAGGGTCAGCAGACACCCGCCTACTGACCTCGATACAGAGGAGAGTTTAGGGGATCAAAAGTCAAGCCAATGGACAGATGGAGGCAGTAATAAGGGCAAGGAAAGAGAAACAAGGAGGAACGGCCCCGTCCTACAAAGTTGTTTCTCCAAATTTCATGTTATTTTGTCTGTTTTGTTGTTATTGTTGCCGGTTCTCCCCTCTCCAAGTTCTACCAATGACACTAGATCCTCTACGACCTCGACCGATTAGTCACGTGACTGGGGGTGGGGCCGGGTGGGGGGGAGAGAGAGAGACAGACAGACAGAGAGAGAGAGAGAGAGAGAGAGAGAGTGGGTGGGTGGGTGTTTAGGAGTTTAACGTCCTTTTCCACCACGTAAGGGTGCTTTCTAAGACGGGGCAACGAGAGAAAGGCCAGCACAAACATTTGGCCCCAGCCGGGATTCGAACTCTCGACCCAAGCATTGAAAGTCCAACGCTCTACCATTCAGCCACCCTGGCTCCCCAGAGAGAGAGAGAGAGAGAGAGAGAGGTCAGTTCCGTGAACTAAACATTTGACGTCAGCCTCAGGCAGGTCGTCATACACAGACAGAGAGATGACGTCAATTCCGCGAACTAAACATTTTCACGTCAGCCTCTAGCACTGCTATCGTCTGAGGAAGCTTGTTTATGTCTTGTGATTTCCCTGTTGGCTTTGTGGCTTCCCCGATTGAATTATTTTTCACATGAAATCTGGAAGATCTAGAGGGCTGGTTAAATGTCGGAGGCAGTGACGATACTTGCTTATTTTGTCTGTGAACTAAGCGTTTGACGTCAGCTTCACACTGGTGGTATGACAGATGATGCTTGTGCATGTCTTGTGATTTCCCTGTTGCTTTTGTGACTTCCCTGGCTGAACTAATTTTTACATAAAATCTGGAAGATCTAGAGGGCTGGTGAAACATGGACTAGAATACCTTGGATTGTACTTATGAAATCGAAAATTTGGAACTCTTTTGACCGGTGCTTCTCGCAGAAACTTGAAAAAGTTATGTTTATCTAAAAGTTCAGTTATTCTAAATGCTAAAGATATAATAGTGCAGTAGTTCCTGTCATATGTGCAGTTGTCACACTAGACAAAAACGCCGGGATGATAAGTAATTTGCAGTAGTCTTTTCATAGATATTTGATCTTATGTGCAAACCACCCCTACCTCGGATATATTTTTTTTACGCAAAACGAGTCAGAGCTACAGAGCTGTAGCACTAATCAATGCAGTGTGATTGGGTGAACTTCCAAAGTCTAGAAAATGAAGGAATTTGAACAACTTTTTCGAAAAAATTCGTAACATGACCGATTTTTTAAAATTGGCGATAACTCTTCTGAAAATGCGGCAGGCTAAAAATCGTGAAAGGTAGCTCTGGAGAAGGTGATTTCCCATTTTATCTCAAAGTAAAAAGGCCTCCATCGAGGTGGTTTAGGAGATAGCCATCATTACATCCGTCCACACACACACACACACACACACGTCATTCCCGCCAAAAAGAACGCAGCAGCAAAGTGTGCACGTAAGGTGTCTATGACGCAGATTTCGTTACGTCACTGTGTGCGTGAAAGTAAGTATTGTTTGGAGAAACGTCACAGTCTTGTTTTGTATCACTGAAACTTGCTGCTGCGCGTAGCAAAATCTGCCCCGTCTCATAAAGTTGTTTCTCTATAGAGAAACAACTTAAAAAGGGTGAGCAAGCTCAGTGAAATCAGCCCCACCACAAAAACTAGGTCTTGACATGTGACATCAAGCTCACGGGGCCAAGGGGAAGGGAGCATACTTGTGAGGATTCACATATTATTAATATTATTATTACATGTATTATCAGGTGTGTGTAAACTAGTGCTTGTGTGGGTGAGTGTTAGCTCAGAGGTAAAACTGGTGTGCAGCTGACCATAAACAACTTGCTGACCAATCACAGTAAGTTCATACTACATATGAGTTGTATTTAGTATTCAGCAATTCTCAATCCAGGCACATTCACTTGAGAACTTGGCTTGATGTAGCTCACATCTATTTTCAGAGAACGCTTGAAAGAAGTAAAGAGCTGCTGTATATAATTTTTATACACCACTCCTGGTGTTCTGGTGCTTATTCCCTTCACCCGAGGTCATTCCGAACCCTGTAAATAACCCATGCAAAACCCCTACCAACTTTACACTCGTTTGCAGAAAAATACAATGCACATCATGCTTTACGTGATGCTAATGCCCTGTTATTTCGTTAATTATTTCGGGTTTTAAGCCGCGCAAGCCACAAAGACTATTTTGCAGCTAAGCAAGGTCCATTTCCACCAAGTCATTAAAAATAAAAGGACATACAATAAAACAGGATGTAAATATATATTAAAAATCTACTGGATTTCAATGAGAAGTTTCTTTCAAGACTTAAAAATTGAACGGACATAGGTCAATGAAGGACTATATAATTTGAAATACATTTCATAAAACAGGCTGGCTTCCTTAAAAAAATTGAAGATGTTGTCGGGGGGAACATCCCTGAACAACAAACAGTAAAAGGCTCATCACACGAGAGCCCTGAAAAAGTAAGTGATGCTTCATTTAGCCATGAAGGTGTAGTGAACAGCAACTGCACCTCCACAACAGAGAACAGCACCCCTTTGCAGACCACTGGCTCCGCAGGGCAAGCCAAACCCCACCTTTTCTGTGCAAAAAGTAAATGCCTGATGCAAGAGCTAGGGTGACTGCATTCTTCGTTCTTCCAGGCTCTCGCACAAACGTCATTCATCGTGTTTTGGTTGATTTAGACAGAACTGTAACATTCTTTATAGCAGAGAGAGAAGCCGATACAGTCAAACCTGTGTAAGGCGGTCACCCAAGGGACTGGGTCAAACTGACCACCTTAGACAGGGTGACCGGGTTATCCAGGGTGTCATGTCAACAGCTAGTGTGTCAGGGGATCCTCTGGGGTGACCAGGTTAGACAGTGGTTTGGCTTATACAGGTGACCGCCTTGGCAGGTTCGACTGTACAAGCAGATTAAGTTCTCTGCCAAGGATGGATTTACGGGATTCTGGTATAATTGGCTGCATGTGTACACACATAAATATTTAGTGACCAACCGAACACGAGAAAGATTCTATCAGCTGCAGAGGCTACCATAGTATCGATGTGCAGCTGTTCTGCAACGCTGAAAACCTGAGGAATCTCAAGGAAGAAAACGTCATTTGCCAAATGACATAGAAAAAACCTGAACTGTTTCGTTCTCAGGAAAGTGTGGACTCACACGAGCTAGTCTCCCAAAGAAGACTCAAACACTGTTAAGATGTTTGTGATACATGTGTTAGCTGGGCTTTCGGTAGCCTTGGTGTTTTGTGCGGAATCTCAAGGAAGAAACCGTCATTTGCCAAATGACATAGAAAATACCTGAACTGTTTCGTTCTCAGGAAAGTGTGGACTCACACGAGCTAGTCTCCCAAAGAAGACTCAAACACTGTTAAGATGTTTGTGATACATGTGTTAGCTGGGCTTTCGGTAGCCTTGGTGTTTTGTGCGGTCTTCCAACAGAGGTCATTCAAAGATTAACTGCTGTTTAGGCAGCATCATTTAGACAGAACTGTAACATTCTTTAGTTTAAGGCAGAGAGCAGCTGATACAAACTGATTAAGTTCTCTGCCAAGGTTGGATATACTGAATTCTGGTACATGTATACATGTATAATTAGCTGTAAGGATTATACACACATAAAGATTTAGTGCCCAATCGAACATGACAAAGATTTCGTCAGCCACAGAGGCTACCATAGTATCAGTGTGCAGCTGTTCTGCAATGCTGACTTTCAGACTTTAAACTGTGTTACCCTGAGGTGTATCTGGAACTGCCCACTCCATCAAACTCCACCAGCATAATATGACAAATGCTGAAAGAAAACCTGAGGAATCTCAAAGGAGAAAACTTTACTTGCCAGATGACCTGGGTGAGACCTGTTTTGTTCTCAGGAAAGTGTGGACTCACACGAGCTAGTCTCTTAACTCTTTGACGACGGAGCGCAATTTCTGACACACGATTTCCTATAGGAAATCGTGTGTCAGAAATTGCGCTCCGTCGTCAAAGAGTTAAAGAAGACTCAAACATTGTTGAGAAGTTAGTCATGTATGTGTCAGGTGGCCTTTTGTTAGTCTTGGTGTTGGATGAGGTCTGCCATCAGAGGTCATTCAAAGGTAACAAACTGAACTTCTGGTACTGGGTCATGCGAGAATCACCAGATGTACAGGCTCAAATTCTGTCAGCGGAGCAATGGAGAAGGTGTGTGCACTGACAAAGCAATATGCAGAAGTTTCTGTAAGGGCAAAGGGAAACATGCAGCCAGTTAAGTGACTCAGTCAAGACAATCCGACACCATACTGCAGCATGGGAGTCAGAATTCCCGGCGAATATGTAATGCTGATTCCCCACATAATGAAATGTAGCTTGTGCATAGATATCGCACATCTATCATCACCACCACAAGAAAGAAATGTTTTTATTCTGGAGTAGAGTCTCAGTCAGGGTCTGTGAAGAGAAGTAATCTGCTATTCATATTACAGTGACCGAGGACAGTTCATTCCACCCAAAACTTACCCCTGGAAGCCTGGTACAATATCATACAACTGGTCATCTGCCGTCCATGTATTGACGAGTGTCTACAACTGATGCTGCACATTGTCTGATTGTAGTGAGCGAGCATCCAAGTGATCGTGGAGTGAGTTTCTAGGGATTCAAGCCGCGCAAGCAACAAAGACTAATTCGCGGCTCAACGTGACAGCGGAAATGTATATAGAAGGACCTTATGTTGTAGCTGGAGTCAAGGAAAAGTAGGAACAGGAATAGGGCAGTAAAGTCATTTGTAAACTGTGACTGTAAATGATACATGTGCTCACGTAAATTACATGCATAAATGCAAATGCTACAATGTATCTTTTTGTGTACGTGCTCATAAATTGAGGATTGTGTCTTCATCTTGGAATGTAGCACCTATTGCTGCCCAACAAAAGACAAGAACTTCAAACACATGGAAAGCAAGGAGCCATCTTAGCCTCACTCACATAGCAGTCTCCCCCCAGGAAGTCAGGTATATACTGCTTCTCCACAAACTCAACCAGACCCCCAGCACCCAGGTAGTCTTTTCCGCCGTAAATCATGAACTTGCGACGCGTGTTTTCATCAATGAAGGGTGACACCAGAGTCCAGAGCACCGGAAAAACTCTTGGTGCGCGCACGATCAGTAGTCGCCCCATGGTCTCTGGGTAGTTGGCTTCCACAGTCTCAATGATGCGCAGGAGGGCTCGGATCCCAGGTCGCCACAAATGCCGCATGCTCAGCCCGTCCAGGTCAACTATGCATGTACAAGCACTGGCGGAGAGAAAGTGAAGATATATTATGTAGTGTTGGAAAAAACATAAGGCATATAGACTCGGTCCCCACCTTTGAAACTGCAGTCAAAACACTTGTTTTTAGCCAAGTCTCGGTGTGTGTGTGTGTGTGTGTGCGAGCACGGGCGTGTGTGTTGTGTGTGTGTGTGCCACAATTGCTGTCTTATATTGTTCTCTCTGACATTTTTCCATGCCATCTTATTTTATCTTAGTTTTCTTTACTTTCTAAGTGCCTAGAGCTTGCTGAGTATAAGCTCTATATAATTATTATTCATAAAAAGCTCCAACAAGCGCTTAGAGCTTGATGAGCATAAGCTCTCTCTATATATATACCCCATACTATTATTACAAAGCTCCAACAGAGTAAGGGGAACAACTGCATGGCACAAAAGCAGCAGCTGCATGCAAGCATTATGCTGCTTGGTTTCCTTTCCACAAAATTTTAACTCTCACACTTAAAAGAAAAAAAAATCCTGTTTATAGGAAACCAAGAAAAACAAAAGGATAGGTTTCTAAAAGTTCCTTTCCCAAAATATAAGCTAGAAGCATTACCTGCTTAACTGTCTATATGAATTTCAGTTTTAGAGGTTTCCTCCCCTTACTTTATCAAACAACTCATCGCTTTACTAATGACCCTGGTATATCCCTGTGTCTTTTTTCTTTCTTTTTTTTTAAAGCACAATGCTATCCATGTGCATCCCGCCTTTTTACAACAGGGGTATATTACCTGACAGGATAGCCCCGATTCTGAGTAGCGTCTGCAGCTCGCATTAACCCTTCCTCATTCTTAGCCAGCACCTGCAACAGAAAGCAGAACTGGAGTAAAGACAGCAAATGTGTAATCACACTCACTTTTACCATGTTTTGTGTACCTGATAGGATGATACTTTACTTCATAACATAGCAAGCTACCCCACAGTGGGGAAAAATACCTTACAAAACAGTTTCTCATTCACTGCAGCTATCGTAAAAACATGAAAACTGAAATCTATTTCACACATAACATACATATTACTCACGTGTTTCAGAATCGCTTCCTCCCCAACCGACCTGATGAGCCCTTTGACATCCATCTGACCCAGACGTAGCACATACAACGGTCGCCCCTCTGTAGCAGCCGACAGGAAAATATCATAGTCAGCAAGACAAGAATGACAATTCACAAACCACCACCAGCACCACAAAATGCCTGACTAATTTACTAGTAAGGAGTGTGACAACAAAACATTTAAAAAGAAAAAAAAAAAAGAAGAAAGAAAGAAAGAAGAGAGATAACACGGCTTGCAAATGGCTCATGATCCAAAACAGGTGTGTAGCATTTGTGACCTTCCAGAGAAAGTGCAAAATTTTCAATTTTTTGTTTTTGGAGCCACCTTAAAGAAACAGCCTTGCTCTTTACAGTGCAAAAAACTCCTTTTAAGACATCATAATATAAGGGCAGAACTACCTGATTTGGGCAAAATCTCAATATCTACCAGATAGCACCCGCTGACCTTTGTTAGCCTCTAGCTCGGAACAGCGGCGTGCGTCTTACACTGGGTTTTCTTGTGGACGGTCACATTTAGTGAAAAAGTGGCAAAGCCTGGAGGGCGTTCGTCTGAAAAGCAGACGTGTTATGCTAGAGGTGTCTGTGAGCATGCTCCCCTGGAATTTACTTTTCTTAAATTAGATGAAAATGTGTGCAATTTAGCATGATTTTAAGTGCTTCAGAGGAGGAAACACACTTCTTGGGGGGGAGAAACATTTTTAGCCAAAGGTGGAAATCTGCCGAAAGGTGGACGATTTTAAGCCATGAGATAAGACACAAGACCCATCATAGTCCGTTCTTCCCAACCTTCTCTGAATGTTCTCAGCTGGGTCTGTATCACCACTGCACGCTTACAACTGTTGTCACCATAGACTAATGTTTCATGCCTTTGTCACAGTGACAACATCACACTTGTATCCACAGGACACAAGGACTGGAAAATTAGCAGCACCCTGCAGAACAGAAGAAATATCTACAACAAGTAGCATCCCTACCCCTGTCACAGTAGTGCCAACCGCCAGGGTAATACTGTTCGATGATCTCGGGAGTCTTGTAAGTCTCTAGCAGGCGGTCGATGCTGTGCAGCTTGCGCCAGGCTAGAGAGTGAACCAGCATCTCCCTTGCCTTCTCGATGTTGAAGTCTCGAGCCCTCAGGAAGCGCAGGATGTGTGCATCTTTCGGGATCTGTCACAGGAAAAAATAAGCATTCCTTAAAGTCTGGGTATATTGCATTTATTATTCTTTGTAAGAAAATTGGTTATCCTATTTTTTCCCCTGTGAGTAGATTTTCGTAGTAAAGTAGGCAAATCAGGTCTACATGACATGAGTTTCCTCAATACTGGCTAAAATCTGAGAAGAGAGAAATCTGACTACTTCTAACACCACCACAGAGCCACCCAAAGGCTTTGTTCGAAGTGAGCCACAGGGAATGCGAGACAGAGTAGGGTGTGCGGATGTCACGATTTTGGAATGCCATGACGTAATTTGGCATGCCATCATCCCTTGTCATTGTTGTACTTTGGTCAATGGTGTCATTAGTTTTGTTCTATTAGTCTCTACCATCAATGGCTTTGGTTCCTCTCAATGAACTGGACACTGTCTCTACTGTCACTGGTTTCTCTCAGTACCAGTCATTTGTTGTAAAATGCAAACGCAAGATCTGAAAATTTGTTTCAGATAGCAAGACAACTACAATCTTTCAGTTTATGACTGTTATTCAGAGTAAAATCGTCTTGCACATTGAAAACGTAATTTACAGAGATGCATCTAGGATTTCAAAAAAGTGGGGGCAATCACCCCCCCCCCCCACCTTCAAAAAAAAAGGGGGGACCTGGGAAAAACCTGTGTTTTGTTATCGCACAATGGTACCGCAATGCAGCCAACTTTCCATTAACTTATGTACATATTATTAACAGTTATTACTTTTGTATTTTGTAATGCAAAGCTAGTCCTATCTGCACACACACAAAAAAACAACAAAACCACAAAAAACTCACCTTTTAAAAGAAGTAATGGTTAGGTCTTGAAAATCCTTTTTATTTTTGCTTTAAATTCTTGCCTGTCCTCGGTGATAGAGGATCACATACACAATGGGATGTTTCAAAATACAGTCCAAAATAGTGATAGGGGGGCTTGAAAATTATTGCATTTTTGCCTCCCAGTCCTACAGTTACACAACTTAATTCTTTTTCTTGTGCTTCATGCACAAAGTGCACCGCATTCCATCTTCTTCCTTCCACGGCCATTTTTTGGCCCACTCCGGCTGACACCTTGAAGTTTTTTTGGTGCCGCTAGTTTCTAACTCCGTTTTGAGAACCGAATCGCTGTCAGCATCATCAGATGCGGTATCGCCGTGCTCGGTACTGGTAGAAGTCGCGGCCGGTGGATCGACTTTTTGTTTTTCCGATTTGTCATCTTTTTCTGCGTCGGACTCGGTACTCGTACTAGTGGTGGGCTTAGTCGAGCCGGGCTGATCTACTTTCTGCTTTTTGAAAGCAAAATGAAACAGTGCACTTGTTCGTAGACTTACTTCTTTGCTGTCACTAGTTTCTAACTCCGTTTCGAGAACCGAATCGCTGTCAGCATCATCAGATGCGGTATCGCCGTGAATTAAGTTTAGCAGCCTTCGACATCTTGAACGAAAAGCAGACGACAATTCTACTTCCGCTCCACAGAAAACCTAATGTGGTTGGTCGGTTTAGCTTGACTTTCGTCAAAGAAAAAATTTCATTGGTCAAAAACGTTTACCGGAAACTCTTTCGCGTAGGAGACAGAAAATATCGGCAGCTGGAAAGGAGCCCTGCGCGGGGTACTGTTGTATCGGAAAATTCCGTCGCGCTCTACTAACGCCGTAACGCGCGATCATTTTATTTTTTGCACGCGGGCTCGCGCACACCACATATCAATTTTTGCACGATTTTCGAAAAACATGTGCAAATCCCGCAATCGCGCGTCCTAGATGCATCTCTGAATTTATATTGATTGCTGCATGTAGTCAGCTCTGCTTAGGGCTGTTCACGGAGGCGCAGAGGGTAGTACCAAGAGACGGTCAACCTTAAACTGGAAGCACTGACCCATTGCTATAGATATTTCCCACTCTTCAAAGAGACACAGAGACTTCACCAACTGCACTGTGTGTAATTTCAGGAGTTGCCTACCTTGCCCTTGTGAGTGATCTGCAGCAACTGCCTGAGCTGTACCAGGCGGCTCTCTTCTACTGGGGTCAGGTGACCAAGGAAGCGAGCAATGTAGTCATCATCCAGTTTACATGGGCTGTCTGGCATGGACATGGCCGAGGCACCCTCAGCTGCAAATGCATACATAAATTATCTTAGTTTTACGGTTTTTTAATTCAAGCATGATTATAAAATAAATATCCAGCTGAACAGAACTGAAAAACAGTGTACATGTTTTCGACAGCAGTAAACAGTGTAATACAGTATGTTAGGAAAAAAGAAAAAAAAAAATCCCCTGACAGCAATGAGTTTTCCAACTGTTTGCAACAGTACACCTCAGATACACGACATGCATAAATATTTTTTTCCCATTTTCTGGATGGTCAGAGCAGAAAGTGCATTAAAATTGTGTGTTAACTATCGTGCTGGTTTTCCCTATACATGTACTAAATTCTGGTTCTTTTTGTTTTGGGGTTGTTGTTGTGTTTCTGTTTGTCTGGTTTTTTTTTGGGGGGGGAGGGAAGTGTATGTGTGTGTGGGGGTGGGGGGGCGGGGTGGGGGGGAGGAAGGGAGGGGTCTTTTTGCCCAAAACAGGGCAGCACTAACTATAGAATCATCTCCGATTTTTTTTATTTTTTTTTTGTAAAGTTTCACAGAAATTAAAAATGTTGATCATCCCAGTGTGTGTGCGCGCCTTCTTCACCTCATGTACCACAGATTCTGGTGACCCATCACAAAGAAGCAATAGTAAATACCAAACGACCAGGATGATGGTGGCCAACTACAAAGGAGGAATTATATGATGACAAATGACTCATTGACCGTCACACCACAATGCTAAGCCAAGGTGCCCTTGCCAACTAATCGCTTCAATCACCACTGCTGTCTGGAGTGACCAACCTGCTCCAACCTCCAGGCTAACTTATGACCCCTATCTCTATGTAGCTGCTCATGTCTACGGACAACTGGAAAAGGGTTTAGGTACCATGGATCTGACAAGCACTTATGCCCTACGTAAAGGGAGATGTGCCCACAACAGATCCATACGGCCATGTATTTAATGTAATAAGTATGATATCTTTCATAATACACTTATCTAAAGAGAGAGAAAAAGAATGAGAGTATAAAAAAAACTAGAATTAAATTTAAACCACTCTAGCATTCATGAACATGCACTTTTGAAAACAAGCATTGGCAAGCTGTCGAAAGCCCAAAGAACAGAATTCTCATATCATACACTTGAGTTAATGACTGTCTGCCACGCATGAATTTTCAACCACTTGTACAAAGTGTAAACAGCGTTGTATTGCATTAAGAGCTCTACTGATCATAATAATAATAATAAGAAGTATTGTATAGGCGCTTTACCCAATTTCATGAATTGCCTCAAAGCGCCACGAACTGAACCCAACACGCACGCTCACATGAATCACACGCATTCTCTCACACACTGGACATAAACACATTACAATCACGTGGTGCGAAGGGTCAGCTCAGCTATTTACATTTCGGAATTTAGAATTGCATTTATTTTTCAAATTTGGTGGGCTGAACATTTCCAAAGCAGAGGGGGAGGAAGCCGGAGTACCCGGAGAGAACCCCCAACGATCGGCCCAAATGAATGGTGCCACATAGGAGAAGGAAAAATTCTTTGCCCCGAGTGGGACTTGAACCCCTGACCTCTCGCACTGGTGACAAGTCTCTTAACCACTAGACCACTGACCGCCCCTAATCATTAAGATAGATTATTTCAAGCATATAGGATTAGGTGCAATCACAAGTGAAACTGTTCCCAAACATAAGCTAGCTTCTTTCTTTTTTTAAGGTCCAGTACACACAGTTATAGCGCGTGTAATAATAATAATGGATATATTTATGTAGTGCTTATTCTCAGGGAGCTCTAAGCGCTTACACAACTTACAACACAAACCTGAAGGTTCTTTTACGACCTCTGGAAGCCCTGTGTGTAAAGAGGAAGCCGTGGCGCCCAGCACTAAACTGCTCTGACTGTGTGTGCTCGTCGCACTGTTGGAGCGACTGCGCAACCCAGAGTCCTGTGATGGGGCATACTCCGGGGCAGGATGCCTTTCGTCCACAATGCAATTGGGGTTCGATTCCGTCCACGGAGGAATATATGTGATGCCTTCCTTGATCAGTTCATTGATGTAGTACTCTATCACTTCTTTGCCCTGAGGGAAAACAAAAAACACTGACAATTCAAAATATATTTCGTGGTCTTGAATGGAAATTTCTACAATAACCGCAGTTTGAATTCAAACATTCCCTTGACACAACGTTGCCAAGAAGGTAGACAAAGACTATATGTACCTAGCAAGTGGATCCTAATCCATGCAAGTAATCTGGTTCTTACCTTTGTGATTTGCAAGTTACCAGATAAAAAAAAAAAACAAAAAAAAACAACTAACAACCAAATCTGTCTGCCACCACAGCGTGGCATGCAAAACTATCATACACCTATGCAATGTACTCAGACAAATGCATCAGCACTTATTTCTGTTCTGAGTGTGCCAAGCACACTGACTGTAAGAAAAGTATTCCCTGTGACTCCAAGGGTCCTTGGGACCCCCTCTCCATATTTTTGAGGGTCCTTTTGTAAATTGTGAGGGTCCATGGTCGTTTGGTATAAAAGGTCTGAACGCCAAACCCATTATTTTGTTGTTGTTGTTGTTTACAAAAGTATTCAAGTAGGTCAGATACATGTATGTGAATTGTAGCGTGTCGGCCATAGCGAATTGGCAAGGCGAGGAACCCGCACGCTTGCCAAATAGAGCATTAGCACTGGACGAAGCGTCCTATAGTGCATAAGCCAGTCCGGGAGACTGCTGGAAAAAGTAGTTTATCACGAGGAGACGAAAAACGTGCCTCCCCTGTGACGCTCTGTTCTCCAATCTGTGCGTCGATTTAAGAGTTTTGTGCGTACGAATACGCACACCTGCGCGTGATCGGGAACACTGTAAGACTAATACTGATTCACCTGTGTAAATTAACGCTGAGCCAGGAATAAACAGAACACTGGACCATAACGACCACTAAATGCTGCTGTGATGCTGTGACCTTTTCCCCTGAAGAGTATAGCTTCAGAACAGAATTCTGTTTTCAAATACAATGCTTCCGCTCCTGGACCAGCAACCATTAAACCAACAAGGTAATCAATATTTGAACACACAAATAAAACTGATTAGAACTTACGAGCAGAATAATGCATATGAGAAACACCTTAAAACCACTGCAGTTTGTGCAGTCTCCTGACCTACCAGTATCCCCCCCCCCTCCCACCCCCGGTTTTATTTCTGTGACCACTGCAGTTTATAAACAGAGTGTCTGGCACACCTGTGCACCACACAGCTGCAAATGATTCATACACACAGATGATTTGTATCACATGGTCGCAGCACCTAATTACGTGCATCATCACTTTCTAAAAGACACCTGTTACACCTACAATAACAATACTGTTTAAAAAAAAATTTCCTTCGGTCACTGACCACGAAAATTTCACACTGGGCCTATGTGACATCTGTTTTACATAAATGATGCGCAGTAAAGCACTAAAAAAATATAAAAACTTCAGCAGTGTTTATCACTTCATGTCACCTGCTTCTGTTTTGGGTGAGGAGAGGTTGAAATACTGGTTACCATAGTTATTGCCAGTAGCACTTGCTATAGTGAAGTTCAGTGTACACAGCAGCTGGTTTGCACCGTTCTAATCACCACCAGTGTGGGCACCACCTTTATAAGTTATTCTTAGATCAACGGTTCTGAAAATTTCCTAAGGAAAAAAAAAAAAAGAGAAAGAAGTAAATTTGGAACTACAAACATACGGTGTTCCTGGCAAACTGCCTATGCGCCATATAATCAATACTGCAATTACAATGCATCTAGGCACAAACACCAACAATATATATATATATTTATACCACTCTACCACTATTACAAGTCATGGTATAAAATCCATAATTCACCACATGTGGTATAAACATTGTACCCATGACAACCACGCGTGAATTTTATGGCTGTACCTAAAGGCCATGTCACACGAGAGGGCAAAAACACTTGAAAACATTGTTTTCAGATGTTTCGCTGCGAAACAGTGTGTTTTGTCGTGTGACATACTTCACAACAATGTTTTCAAAACACTGTTTCGATCGTGTTTTCAGTTTTAGAGCCTGCCCTAAAATCCGAAAACATGTTTTGTGTTTCAACCAATGAAAGCCGCCGTGCGGAGTGTCAAGTGACACCTTCCCCGTATCCGCTCAGTCAACATGTATGTTTAAGGAAAAGAGACATCGACTTTACCCAGAAACCCCATCCAGAGGTATTTCATACGCATTGAAGTTCTACATACAAGAAAAGGGTGTCTAGTAAGGTAGGAATGTCTTGACCGTAGCAGGGAAACTTGTTTTCAGTGTGACATCGCCTTAATGAGTGAACAGGTATTACCCCTAGCAGTGTTCCAGCAGTGTGTTTTGGTGAAAGGATTTGCGTCACAATATGACGCGAAAAGGGACTAAAGAATAATTTACGTCACGACATGACGTAGTTCGACGTCGTACGGAAATGGGGACGAAGGAGCTTTGCCAGTCGCTTGACGTGGAATTGTTGATCTTTTGCTGCGTGTTATCAACAAGCGGTCGTGTTTGTGACAAGCGTAAGCCTAGGTCCAGTTCTCTACTAAGACGGAGGCTTCGAAACGGAAAAGCTGACTTCTCAAAGCCTATGGACAAAGCGAGGTAAAGCACCTCAGTCAGTGATGTCACGTGAAGCATTTGGATTGCCGATGTCAGCTTTCAAATCAAAGAAATGCAGGTAGGGACGTGGTATAAATAATTTTCCCAATTCGGTGCCCCCGATTACGGAAAATACACCACACTCGTTTGTTGATTTCGACCGTAAAACTGCTCGTTAAAACTCGCAGTTTTACGGTCGAAATCAACAAACTCGTGTGGTGTATTATCCGTAATCGGGGGCACCTCATTGTGAAAACTATATACAAGGCTTAAAATGGTGCAAGGACCAAAAGGAGGAAATGTGTGCATTTAGGAAAAGCATTTAGTGACTAGTAAGTGGCAAAACCAGAAGCACGCGTCTGCACATTCTAGGGGTGTCCAGGGCATGTTGTCCTGGGGAATCTTTTTAAAAGTTAGACTGAAATCTGTGCAATTTTGTGCATTCTGGCATGATTGTAAGTGCTTCAGACTCAGAGGCGAAAACACTTTTCCTGGAGGAAAAGGTTTAGAATTACACTGAAACATGAGCTATTTGGTGCATTCCGGCAAGATTTAAAACCGCTTCAGAGGAGGAAACACACTTTTTGAGGGGAGGAAACATGTTAGCCAAATGTGGAAATCTGCCAAAAGGTGGGCGGTTTTAAGCCCTGAATATTCTTTGCATGAAACACTGCATCTGCATACCACCTGGTACACTCTATAACTTTGGGTAGACATAACACAATTAATATTCCATACAACGCATGTTTTCTTTGCAACATATTGTAATTTATATGGCTGATGTCGGCAAAATGAGTGGCTGCTGTTGCTTCACATATCCACAAACCCTATGACAACAAAACTGTACAAAAATAGCTCTACCTTTCACACAGTACCACTAACAAAAGGGGAACAACAGTCTTGTAACTCAACCTGGCAAAACACTTTGATCTATAACATCGACGAGCAAGCATCCATTACTCTGCACACCCACTTCCTGTGTCTACAACCCCTGGCCAGCAGCGTACGTTCGCAGGACTGGACAAACATAGTGAGGTATACCATCTCTAATGGCTTCATTTCCCCTCAGCCTTTTTCTGAACTCCCCTTCCTACATACCAGATCAATACACCGCCCGCTGCTTTTAGGACTGCTATAGCTTCCAGAGTCAAAACCGATCAGCAGCCTTGCTCAAAAGAGGACAGACGCAGGGGAAGGCTTTCGTAGTTCATACCTAACATTTTGTCGACTTTCTGCAGAAACAGGCATTTTCTACTGTCATCCACATGTAATGTTCATCTGATATCTTTGTTGGAGTCAAGTGTTGCAAACTTTGGGTGCTGATAGTGATACCAAAATGGGTAGACTGCATACACATGTACGTTGCACCAGAGCCTTCCTAAATGGTGCCTTTACCTGAACACTTAGATCAAGCATACTGCAGACCATGCTCAGCCAAGCGTAAATCATGTAATATTCAGCTAGCACTATGACTATGGCAATACTGTCACTATACCAATGCGGTATTAACTGTAAAAAAAAAATATATATATATATATAAATATAAATAAAATAAAAGAATAATAATAAAATAAAACAGGACTGACCTTTTTGATGTTGTGGGTGTATTGTTTCATGGCAATCTTCTCCACGGTGCTCTCAAAGCCAAAGAAATGCTTGATGTCCAGGCTGGCATCCTGCTCAAAACAGGTCCAGTTGGGGTTCTCTGGGTGAACCTGCAAAACACACACAAACACACACATGTATTCCATTCGTTTCATCTTCATTTGCTAGTCACCTTGTGTTTGTAACTGTAGTCTTTACTATGGGTAAACTAATCATCAGACTCAGCGACACCTTGTCTAGTTCTGCGTCTCTGCTGTTCACACATAAAAAGAATGGAAGATGAAATTATGACAAAAAGAATATGATATATATGTTTACTCAATTCCCACCTGGTAAGTTTGGGGTCGTGCACCAGTGGCCTAACGAAAATAAAACTCATAATTAATTGATGTCTGCATGGATTTAAATTTGTCTTAGTGGGCGTGTTGGACTTTGATTATACTTGTGTTTGCTGCAGTAAAAGCCACCAAGCAACCATTAATCTTGCCTGATTTCCGCATACAGGGTCAGAACAAAAAACCGAAAGAAGGGTTAAAAAAAAAAAAATATGGGGATATGTGTGCATGGTAGGAAATGTGTTTAACATCTAGATCATGCAATTCCGAGAGCCAACAATACATGAACACCACAGTCCACTTCTGACCATGATGCACACAAAAACAAAAACACTAGACTAGGGCAATAACAGAAATTAGAAAGGAAAAAAAACAAAGAAGTGCAACAGCTGCACTGTACAGCTATATTTGTTTTATTCCATCTGGTTTTCATTCCTAGCACCATGAGACTGTCTGCCATGGTCTGCTGATCATGTAGGAGAGTAAGGAAACAGGCAGAACTGGGATCCATAACTGAATAACAAGTAATAACAGCCATTCATATTGCATGTCTGCACACTATGGGTGACAATGTTTAAATGTTTTGACAGCAATATCAAATGCTGACAATAAATTATTAATATTATGACCTGGAAATTACTCCGGCCCTGCCTAGTAGGGGCATGTGTTGCCTCACACACACACACACACACACACACACACACACACACACACACACACACACACACACACACACAGAGCAGTTCTACAGAAATACGAACACTTTTTTTTTTTTTTTTTTTTTTAAACAGCCAAGCAAAGACATGCTGCCAGTACCGTTCTACGGTTTGCTGGTGTCCACAGAAGGTAAGGGTGGATGGGGTGAGTGTAAATTTGGGAGTTTAACCAGAGAAGGTAAGATATTGTGTATTACACTAAGTGACTAGAAAACGAAATATCCCCTGCCAACTTGGCAATTCAATCAATGACTACCAGTACCACACCCGGGCTCCTGCCTTGCTACCGTTTACCGTGCCCTGACGGATGTGAACATCCCAGCAAGACAGTCAGCGCCATCCCCCATCCTAACCAAATTAGTGGACACCCTTACAAAGGCGATATTTCCAATTTCGTATTGGATCGATCCTCAGCCACCACTAGCCGTGGTTCGCCACAGCTGAGGCCCACCACCTACCGAAAACATGCCGGTATGAACGGTAACAACGGTATTTCCCTTCCTTGTTACTGTTTCAAAACCAATGATACTTGTACTGTACACATGTGCTGTCAAGGTGCCGGGCAGATCCACTCAAACTGAAAATAAATTTATGGACAATTCATGGCTACCTGCCAGTGGGTGTCCCTGTAACACTTGAGGAAAGTGTGGGCAGGAAAGACAAGAGAGAAAAAAAAAAGAAAGAAAGAAAGCACTGTGAATCTAGTACATGAATTTCTAATGTCTTTGTTTTCATAGAACTAGTTACATGTACTTCACCTGAATTTTCTCTACACAATACTATCATATGCACGGTGCAGTGATTTCGTCTTTGATGTGAGAAATTGGAATGTATATTTCTCTCTCACATACCGGTAATGTCAGGAGAGTGTTGAGCAAAATTGTCTCTACACAATGCTACCAGTACCAGGACGCACGGTGCAGCTATTTCATGCAGCTAAACTTTGAAGTGAAGAACTGAAACTGATCTGCCTCAGGTAATGTCAGGCTAGCACTGAGGAAACACTGCACAACAAGACCACTATTCAGGAGTGTGTGTGTGTGTGTGTGTGTGTGTGTGTGTGTGTGTGTGAGTGAGAGAGAGAGAGAGGGGGGGGGGGGGTAATTAGGTATATTTATCAGTTTCAGAATTTTTGGCACACAGCCCAACTGCATTGTGTAACTGAAATCCAAGTAAACACCAACACCTTCCGAAAAATACCATTGACGGTCGGCAATGATTATGCACGGTATTGTAATGTATTATGTCATGTGAATGTTGTTGTTGGGTACTGCTGAACTCAACTCTGGCCGATGTCGGCAAGTAACCTTGACCCGACATGTCTGACTTCGATCAGCAATGCTCGAGCGCTTTCGGGAAAAGCTGTTCAAGCTCTTTACCACCGTCACGCCCGGCACCGAACACTGTGCTCCGTTCGAGTGTTTGTCAACCCCGATCGAGGAGAATGTATACGAGTGTCTATGCAAACACTGCTGCCCAAGCGGATCACTAGGGAAAGTGCCTAGGCTGCTGTTCAATAAATTGCGCTTCTTTGTACATTTCCGTCCTTTCATTCCGACCGTCTCTGCCCTCTCATCCTCTCCTCCAACCCCTTTCCCTCCACTGACCATCCCGTTTTCTGTAGAACTGCCAAGGACACACACACACACACACACACACACACGAGCGTGTGAGCGCGCGCAAAAAAAGGACAGAACTTGTATCACTGCAGTTTAGCAGCAACCGTTCTATGATAAGACTGTAACCAATAATGTGAAGTGGCTTCTCAGAGAAAATTATCGCCATGCATGTATACAAAACACTAACTGGAAAATAGATAATACTGTAGTAAACAAAAACAAAGAAACAACACACACACCGGCACACACACCACCAAACTGCGAAGCAGAGGAAAAGAAATCCGCGGACAATTAAGTTAGTACCAGCCAGATCTGGAACTCAATTCAATAAATGCCAAGCACAAGACCCAGAGAACTGACTGTTCCCAACATACAACTCTCTTCCCAGAGATGCCTCCCATTTCTCATCTTAGTTCTTCATAGTCTGTGTGTATGTCTGTCGAAAACAGCCTGCAATCATATGCCCCCACAGTGGCGCCAATTCTGGGATAAATCTTGCTCCAAGCTTTCCATTTGTGACTGGACCTCCTTCTCAAAGACTGGCTAACTCCAAAGCCTAGTGCCGGGGGCCAGCAATTTTGGTCTTGGCACGTGCTGCGCGTCCATTTAGAAACTGGTTCGTCAGCGCCAATAAGGGAGCAGCTGAAGACCCATACCAGCCGCACAGCCAGTGGCTTCCCATTCATGAAAACTGTGGCAAGCCACATGCGCCGGTGAGGGAAAGAGGCCTTTCCCATATGCAGTTACTAAGTTCTAAATATATACTTTCCATCAACAGTATCACTCAGCCCTTCACTGGCGTACCCCCCCCCCCCCACCCCCCAACAAAACAAAAACAAAACAGCCTATGATCCCAAAGGACGAAAAGTGTGTGGCATTTACTGATAAGTTTACAGTAGTGACGAAGTCTCACTCTTGAGCATGCATCCACAGATTTTTTTTGATTTTTTTTTTAAATTTGAGTGAGTAAATTAGACTAAAATCTGTGCAGTTTGGTGCATGATTTTATGGGCTTCAGAAAACGAAAAACTTTCTCTTCAGGAAAGTTTTTACAATTCGACTGAAATCTGTGCAGTTCGGTGCGTTTTGGCAGCTGTTTCAGAGGAGGAAAGACTTCTTGTGGGTGGAAGGGTGGAAATCTGCCAAAAGGTTGACGATTTAAAGCCCTGAGAGGAAAAAGAAGAAGAAGAAGAAAACATTCACGTCTGACACCATTGACCGAAAGTTCAAATTCTACAGGCTGATAGATTGGAGTACTACTGACCCACTGTCTAGTTCAAACAACTCAGCAGCCTAAACAGAGGGAGAATGTAGGCAAACTCAGACCCTCAGACTGTCAGTGCGTCCGTCGGCGCTGGGAACACTGATCAATCATGGAAATTAGGCCAGCAGTGCTAAGTAATTTCTTAGCTGCCGCCTGTGAGAAGGGCAGAAGAAGGCACAGCAGCCCCAAGCAACACCATAACCTCATGTGCCTAATGCAACTCTACAAGAATACACTATATATGCAAACACGGACCATGCTACAGGTTATGTGTACTATATATATGTACTATAATATATATATATATATATATATATATATATATATATATATATATATATATATATATATATATATATATATCTTTATTTGACAGAAGTTGTTTTGACAGACCTACATTGATGAATCATTCACAGCAATGAATCAGAGACTGGAGCAGTTACTACAGATCTACCACTGTTGTTTTGGTTTTGGTTTTTTAAACAGAAAACTATGCACACTTTGTCCGTTATTTGCTCTAATTTAAATGTCATGTGCCTGTTAACGTAAAGTGTGTGGAATGCAGTTAAATTTCACATAAACCTACACAGATCAATATCTAAGTGTATGTAGCAGCAACCTGTTGTGGTCACAGATGTGTGTGCTCTGGGCTGGATATCTATGATCGCAGTAAAACTATGTCATAATGTGGGCAGGTTATGTCGGTACATTTGTGGGAACGAGACAGACCATCTGGACACAAAGGAGGGGTGCTAACCCTTGTCAGACATGGCATCCCAGCTGCTGTGACTGGACAAACCTCAAGCGGGGAGCTTGAATACATCACCACCAAAGTCCTGCTGCAGGGAGAGGAACTCCTCATAACCAACTGCTACAGCCCTCCCACTGCAAGCCTGGACCTCCACACCATCCAGCCCGCATCATACAATCACCTGATTGTCGGTGACTTCAATGGCCACTCACCCAGCTGGGGATACGACAACTCAGACTACCGTGGGGAAGAAATAGAAGACTGGCTGATTGACAACCAGCTGATCTTGATCAACCAGCCTGACGACAAACCATCATACTACTCCAGAGCCTGGAAGAAAACATCCACTCCGGACCTGGCAATGGCAACCGAAGACTTACAGAAGCAGACCACCAGAGTCGTCAGCGAACAGCTAGGTGGAAGCGACCACCTCCCCATCATCCTACACATTGCAGACAAGAAGGCCAGCACTGACCATCACAGGAAGCATGCCAGCTGGAACTTCAAGAGAGCTGACTGGCTGAAGTACCAACACCATGCTGAAGACCTCTGTAACGTCACCTTTACAGAAGACATGAACACCAACGTGAAGAGGCTGACCGAATCCATCCTCACAGCAGCCAAAAGGTCAATTCCTCGTGGCTTCAGAAAGGACTACAAGCCGTACTGGAGCAAACAATTGGCCACACTCCACCAGCAGCTTTCTGAAGCACGAACCTGTATGGAGCAGAACCCATCCAGTGAGACCACGGCCAGACACAACAACCTAAAGGAGGAGTTTAACAGTTGCAAGAGGAAAGAACTCCAACAGAGATGGCACGAGAAGACAGCATCACTCAGCATGGAAAAGGACACTGGGAAACTCTGGCGACTCACAAAGTCACTCAATGAGGACACCACGACCACCAACAGAACCACTGTCCTCAAGGAAGACGACACCCTCTACACAGGCAAAAAAGCTGCAAACCTCCTTGCTGACGTCTTTGAGATGGAGAGCACCATCAAAGTCCCACCACAGAGGAAAAAGGAGGTTGCAACCCAGCTGCATAACAGGCTCAAAGAACAAACAACTCCGACCACCGCAATGACATCCGATCTCAGCCTGGCAGAACTAAATGATGCCATCAGAAGACTCAAGACCAAGAAAGCCCCTGGTAAAGACGGAATCTGCAACGAGATGATCAAGCATCTTGGGCCAGCTGCCAGGAGGAAACTGCTTGAGCTGTTCAACCAGTCATGGAAAACTGGCATCTTCCCATCAGCATGGAAGGAGGCCACTATCATCCCCATAAGGAAAAAGGAAAAAGACCCAGCAAAGAAAACCAGCTACAGACCTATTAGCCTCCTCAGCTGCCTCGGCAAGACTCTTGAACGGATGATAAACAAGAGGCTGATGTGGCACCTGGAATCCAACAACCTGATCACCAAAGAACAGACTGCCTTCAGGAAGAACAGGAGTACTGAAGACCAGCTCGTCTACCTGGCACAGTCAATAGAGAACGCCTTCCAGGAGAAGAAGAAAGTGGTCGCCACCTTCATCGATCTGTCCAAGGCGTTCGACAAGGTGTGGAAAGACGGCCTTCTCCTGAAACTACTGACCGCCGGAATAGCTGGACGCATGTTCAACTGGATCAAGAGCTTCCTGTGCCACAGAACCGCAAGAGTCAAGCTGGACAGCAGCCTGAGCCACACAGTCAAGATCAGGGAAGGGGTCCCCCAGGGAGGGGTGATCTCTCCCACTCTCTTCGTCGTCTTCATCAATGACATTTCCAGTAGTCTGTCCAGACACATCTCCAGAGCCCTGCATGCTGACGACTTCGCAATGTGGAACGCCTCAGAGTCCACCTCCTCTGCCACAGTCAGAATGCAAGAGGCCCTCAACACCACCTCCAAATGGGCAACGGACTGGTGCGTCACCATCAACAGCCAGAAAACAGTAGCCACCTGCTTCTCTCTTTCTAACACCAAGGAGACTCTCAGACTGACCATCAACAATCAGCAGATTCCCCAGGAAGACACACCAACATACCTTGGAACCAAACTGGACAAGAAACTGACGTGGAACCCCCACATCAGAGAGATGGAGAAAAGGGCCACAAAAAGACTCTCTCTCATGAAGAAACTGGCTGGCACTAAGTGGGGATCCAACAGCAGCATCCTGAAGAGGGTGTACATAGGGAATGTACGCCCTGTGATGGAGTATGGAGCAGCAGCGTGGGCCACCGCAGCAAAGAGCAACACCAGCAGGTTGGCCAAGGTGCAGAACGCGGGCATGCGAATCATCACAGGCGGACTGAAAACAACACCCGTACACACCCTCGAAACAACTACAGGACTCCATTCTCTTGAGCTACGAAGGGAGGAGAAAGTGCTCACCCAGAGCGAAAAACTGAAAAGACTAGCCACCCACCCCGCCCACCAGCACCTCCAAGAACAAACAAAGAACCGACTGAAAAGAGGCAGCTTCAACCACCTGGCCAAACAGCTGATGAGAACACACATGGACATCCTGCCATCCACTCCTGAAGAACAAGAGCCACTCCAAGCAGCTGAGGAATGGGACACCAACCTGGAAGGGGTGCTCCTTGTTACAGATGTTCCAGGAGTGACCAGCAAGGACGACCAGCCACAAGCCACGCTTAGATCCCCCTCACTAGAAATGCTGGATCGGGACTACAACATGTCAGTCTGGACACACGCCTATACTGACGGGTCCGCAGACTCAGCAGTCAGGAATGGAGGAAGCGGGATTCTCATCCGCCACCCAGATGGCCGCACCACAACAAGCTCCATGCCTGCTGGACGACTATCCACAAACTTCAGGGCTGAAGTCAATGCTCTCCGAGAAGCTGCCAAGCTCATTGGTAGAGAATCCCCCCTGCCATCACACGTCGTCTTCCTAACTGACTGCAGATCCGTCATCCAAAGCCTGCAGTCACCCAGTGAGCAGCTGGAAAGAGACACACAGCACCTTCTAGCTGCCCTCTCACAACAGATGAAGGTTGCCGTACAGTGGATCCCTGCTCACTGTGGTATCACAGGAAACGAAGAAGCAGACAGACTGGCCAAGTCTGGCAGCAGAAAAGAGCAACCCCAGCAGGCAGTCTCCTACACAGAAGCCAAGACTCTGGTAAAACATCAGTACAAGACAATCTGGACGGCGCAACACAATCCCCCATCTAACGACCAGATGCCACAGCTCCAGCGTTATGAACAGACCACCATCTTCAGACTACGAACTGGACACTGCAGACTGCGTGCCCACCTGTGCCGCCTTGGGCTGTCACACTCACCAGACTGTCCGTGCGGAACAGCCCCTCAAACCCCGGAACACATTCTGCAGTCCTGCCCCCTCTTCAAAGAAGCAAGGACACAACACTGGCCGAACGGAGCCACACTGGCAGAGAAACTCTGGGGCAGCAAAACAGACCTCTTGAAGACCACTGCTTATATAAAGACCACAAACCTAATCATCTGAGGCGGAGTCCAGAACAGGGAACGCAGAAGAAGAAGAAGTGGGAACGAACTCTGGTCAGTGTTACTTTAACTAGTTTAAGACACTGGGAAGCACAACTCAATTCAGTTTACAAGTATGCGTGCAAACCATGGAAAGGGGCATTACAGGAAGGAAGTGATCCTATTTATAACCCATGATATGTATACAATCCATTGCGATCTGAGGGGAAGTACCTCATAAGGCTCTCTTTCAAAATACTTGATTTGTTGAGACAAAATGACAAATCTGCCAACCACTGAGAACCTGACAAATGCTGAGTATGTCATCAATTTGAAGCCAGCAGTAGCAGGATGATAAGCCAGAGCTCTAGAAATTGGAGCCAGTAAATGGGCCAGCCTGCGCGGGAGAATCAATGAGAAGAACCATGACCCATACTGTTCAAATGCCCAGTCTGCTGTACTTGAAGTCTCAATATAATGACAGGCATAGGACATAGTGTAGAAAACTTTTCTTCAAATTCAAATGCGCTGATTCTGTACATCATAATCAGTCACTTGGGTCAAAGTACAGCATTTGATCACTGTGGTGACTGTGGCCGGCGTATAAGTTGTTCTAGAAGTGTACCGCGTACTGAGCAGACAACGTAATTTGACTGAGTATCAGCTAGACGGCTTGGCTGGTTGGTTAGCTGGGGTTTATCGTCCACGCCACAAAGAGGTGATTGCAGACGGCCCTAGGGGGCAGCTAGATGGCGCTGACTGGTTGCTATTTATTTTACAGCAGCTTATTCGAGTCCCACTCTCTTAAAAACTGGTCCGCAGGCTCGAAGAAAGTCATATTTCTTTAATATTAGAAGCCACAAAGTCACGCAAACGGTCGCAATGGCCAAATGAAACATCTTCATATCTGGTAAGCAACCTTAAAGCTTTGAAAGAGGCAGTTTTCTATCTCAGCGGCGTTACAAACATGGGGGCTTTGAAGATCCCTTCACCATGGCAAGAATAAGCGTGAATAAAATTTGCCTCCAAGCCAAACTTCATTTGATAAAGAAACCTCACCCTAGTCTCTTATAGTTATACCCCGCCCCCTCCCCCCTCCCCCCCCCCCCCCCCCCGCCACCCACAAGACTCAGAGAAATTTGTAACCCTGAACTCAGTACTCTCACTGGGCCAAGTCTTCTCATCTGTATGCGAAGCATGCACACCTATCCTTCACTTGACACAAGGAGGTCAGACAAATAAAATCATATTACATGTTATAATCATTATATGACTACAAAAACAGCAGGGCTTGCATAAATTTGTACTGTACAATGACATAGATCTGTAAGAGCAAAGTACATCACTGTTAGTGATACTTAGTGACTACTGCCAAGACCACTACTAGCACTAGCCGCCACTAGGGATGCATAATTCACACATTATCTGTATAAGTTTATGTGATTAAGGTTGGCCTCTGTGGACAATAAGCAGGAAATAATCACATAAGGACACAGACATACACCCACGTCTTATCAAATTAATGCTCCTAATAATGCCAAACAGTGAGCTGCTGACGTGGGTAGTCCTAGCAGGATGTTAAGTCGGAGGTCACAACAGACCTATGCCCGATCGCTATTGATCCAAAGCCAAATGACAGACACTGGGGACTCCAGTTACATTCATTCTGTGCGCTGGGCCTCCCACGGACATTAAAAACACATAGAAGCAAGCAACAAGACAATTACATGCTTCACAATCTATTACGAGGAACGAGTATCAGCAGCAGGGCCCATGGTGTGCAAACAGAATTACTTGACCCATCCGTCTGTTCTATTACTTCTAATCAGGCACATGACACAGACAGAGAGAGAGAGAGCCCCCACGCAAAACAGCCATACCAATGACATTTCCAGGAAATGACTAACTCAAACCAGTCTTTACTGGTATCACTGTTACAGTGAGGGGGACCCCCCCCCAAAAAAAAAAAAAAAAAATCTGTGATGAAGCAGTGCTACCGGCACTCAATCCAATCTAAAATCGGAATGTTGTTCTACCTCTACTGAGAAAAGTTATAAAATGGCATGCACACTTTATGACAAGACACGAATTCATGCTCGAACAGACAAATTACTGAAAGACAGCTGGAAAGTAATGGATGGTTATGAGTGACAAGTCCATTGCAATGAGAATGTGTCTTTTTGTCATTTGCTACTTTACTGCTTGATGCAGGTTTTGTTGTGCTGGTTGGATGGAGAGGTGCAAGTGACAAAATTTTCCCTATGTCAACATATGTATATATATATATGCAACAGCCAAACAAAACATAACAGAAACATTCTGAATTATTCAGAACCCAGGCAGTACGAACTTGTCTAGAAATAAAATGATAAATAATACTTACAGAGTAACAGCAGTTTTCATTGATGGTAATCCTGGAGGCAAAACTCTCATTGAAGGCTGCAATCTTCAACGTACGATCACGCCTGTCCAGAGTGTTTCTTTGAATAAAATACACACAGTCCACACCAACAATCTGAAAGCACAAATAAGACCTGAAGTTATAACATGTGTACATGGAACAGCGTATATATATATATATAAGAAAAAGGTTTGGTAAATTATTATTTATCAAATGTGTAAACAACACTGTGTACAACATCTTTGAAAAAAGTTCAGTAAATTAGTTGATGCGAGTGAGTGTAAGTGTAATTGATATTTTTGAACAGAACAATGTATATATTCTAAAGTCATCGGACTTTGCAAAACTGAATCAGTATTCATTCAGACAGAGCATCCCTTGCAAAAATGAGCAACTGCCGTCACCATCAAAAACAGAATCAGTATGAGGATTTCAATAAATTCACCTTTTTCAATAAATATGGAGCATCCACTGCAAGTCGACATCTGCGTTCCACAAAATGACGTGACCCATCTTCACTTTTCTCCTCTTTTATGACTTCACTCCCAAGGAACACTGGTATCATCTTGCATGTGGGAAATCGTTTTTCATAGGCCTGTCGAAACAGAGTCCGCAAAAACAACTTATATGCTGTGCAAGTACTATAGACAAAATACAGTGTATGAGGTTTTGGTATACATACATGTATTACTGGAAGCTAACTGAAAACAAACCTGCCCTGAACTGGCTGTATGGGAAAAGTGTTCCACAGATGAGGTGCTGATTCAGAGATGTTTATTTATAAATTTATACAGTATAGGAACATGGGGACCTATATAAACAGGGAACCAATGAATGACAGCTTAGGAAAAACTTGTCCTTAAGGGCTGACAAGCCATAGGACGTAAAGCTCAAACCAATAACAATGACAGTTTATACTGTCTTGTTATTTTACCGGCACTGAAACAGTGAAAGGCAGCTTGCACTTCTGCCACTGGTTGCATGCAATATCAATGATGAACATATTGTATCTAAAAGCAAACTGAATACATGTCTGTAATCACTGCTCAACTGAAATGTCAAGACAATCGCAGAACAGCACAGTTCATATGATGTTGTGTCTACAAGGGTGATTACGAATACTGAAGTATCCTAACTATGCTCAACTTTCCTCCTTCATTGAAAGGTCTTGTCAGCTGATGCGAAACAATATGAAGAAATCTTGCATCGACTTACCGCCATGACCAATTCAAAAGGATATTTGTACACCCTTACGGGTGACTGATATTTCTGAACCATTTTGTCGTCTTCTGTCTCACACTGACTGCAAACGCTGGGCCACTGCTATAAAATTTCCATGACTTCTGTTGATGCCAGCGATTCCAGCCGACCCACAATAGCCGCTTTACATATTTTGTATCCTAGAGCGTCAAAAGTAGTCCTTACGACATGTTGTGAATTTCAGGTTCCATATGAAAGAATTTTGGAAAAAAATCATTACGTGTTACAGAAAAAAACATTTTCTTTGAGTTGATGGGTGTACAGTAGTTATATAATGCTGAACTATTAGAAATAGATAGTACAGCTTTTACCATCGATTCCTACGCCAGGGGAGGCAAACGCACATGTTTGGCGTTCGCCAGGCGATACAGAGTTACCTAACAACAAGAGGGGCGTTCTCCACACCGTGAGCAACTGGCGGCGCGGCGGATTCGACTGACCTGCAGAGCACTGCAAAAGATTTACTTGCTTTGCCACAGAGTCACTGTGTGAACCTCAGTGCAAAACTGAAGAGAAGTAGCGTACAGACTCGGTGTTTAATTTTTACTGGGACTGGTCCAGGCTCCGAGTCCGTCTCAGTGCGGCGGCCAGACTAATACTGACTCACATCAGTAAAACCGTGCCGGCCTCAAACTGAATCTGGAAAACTTAATCAATTTTCTTTTTGAATTCGGCAGCGAAAGTGCCTGCTGAGCCGTTACTGAATTACAAAGCAACGAAGTGAGAGAATCTTGGCGCTGCACCGCCTCAGTTCTGCTAGGCACCCGCGGGTAGCACTGACTATCTGCCATTCAGTGCTGGGTACTACTAGTACCGTCCCTGGCTGTCACTGACGCCAGGTCCGTGTCCGTCACTGAGTGCTGAATAATACACTGAAGAGAACAACCTATAGACTAAGGCTCATGACAGTTACTATTGATAGAGGCAGTAGGAAGAAGTGTGTGTGCGGTGTGTGTCAGTGTCAGTGTAGTGTGTGTGACGGTGTGTGTGTGTGCGCGCGCGCGCGCGGCGCACGTGTCAGCTGAGTGTTATTAGTGGCGTGTCCGTGTCTGTGTCAATGTGAAATCTCTGAATAATAATACCGTGAGTTATGACATTCAGTGAACTGCAGGACGTCCGTGTCTCAGTGATCAGAGGAAGACTGAGGAGTCTGTGAGGACTGAATAGAAAATGTGTGTGTGCGCGCGCGCGCGTGTGTGTTCCGTGTGTGTGTGTGTGTGGTGTGTGTGTGAACTCCGTGTGTGTGAACTTCTAACGACCTCTGCCGGTGAACATTTTCAGCAATCACTACGCCCCTCCCCTTCTCAAGGACAGGTACCCTGCCCTCCCCCATCGCCCCCCACCCCTCCCCACCCTACTTCCAGATTCCTGTCGTCCCGGAGCCCGCCTTTTCCAGCTCGAAGCTGCTCTAAACGGGCAGAAGGCATGGAAATGGACATCTAAGGCATTTCCAGATTAATTTCGAGAGTACATTTCGCAGTTTATCAGGCAAAGTGGTCACCCAGAATGTGACTGACCTCACATTTCTCCAACGGCCGAAACCGACGCTGATTGCGGTAATCACCAGGTTATGGTCTGTTTCATTATGAGATCTCTCTTTTTGTACTGTCAGCAAAACGTGAATGCGGAGTAGTGAGAAATTGTGGAAGTGAGGTCCACTGGTGTGTTCAGTTCAGTCGAACGCCGGTTATGCACAAAGTGACAAAAGACTGACCGGTGTGATCAGTTTCAGGTTGTTGTTTTTTTTCATGTATGTCTCTGCTCAGTTTAGACACGAACAGTTTGGTGAGTGTAGTCGACGTGGTATTTCAAGATTAAACTTGGGAGACAGATTGACTGACGAGTGTAATCACTTTTGATACATGCACAGGTCATCACATCTTTGATGAGTGAGAATGTTCAATTGCGGTAATTGTAAAGAATAGTATACGAAAATAATTGGAGCTAATCAGTGCACGCACTTTGACGGGCGTTTTCGGTTCTGCTCAATGCAAAGAGACCTAAGACACCCGTATCTACTCACTTTGACCACTCCTTTCCCACAAACATGCACAACATATCCCTGAATAACTGGCTACCACGGCCGTTTTCACCTACGTGATCACCAACCAAAATGGCGTGCAGATGACTGCTCGGGCCGTGGTCGCCAGTCATTCAGGGATATTTTGTGCATGTTTGTGGGGAAGGAGTGATCAAAGTGAGTAGGTAAGGGTGTCTTACGTCTCTTTGGATCGAGCAGAACCGAAAACACCCGTCAAAGTGCGTGCAATTAGCTCCAATTATTTTCGTATACTATTCTTTACAATTACCTTCAATTGCTATTTTTAATGATCTGGTTATGCTGTCTGTAGTGTTAGTAGAAATTGCACAATGTGCACAAGGGTTTGCAAGTTACTCTGCCCATCGGATGTGGAGACAGTCACCTCCACACTTGTTATGCAGTCATTTGTGCCCTGCAAGTACAGAAAAAAGGAAGCACATTGCAAACGCAGATACACTTGATTCTGGTGGATATGCATTCATACACGTGTTTGTACTGTTTTTTTTGTTGTTGTTTTTTATTCATGGTGTAAGTTTCTTGTCTGATTGTGCATGAGATAATTGGGGAATACTTAGTCACACACACAGATGAATTTGTTGGTCAAATCAATCTTCCCCAAACTGACAGTGTTGCAAATTTCCACTGCACACCTGTTGGTGCACAGAACACCACCCCACCCATCATGGTACAACTTCTTTTGAGATAAACGTGCTTCAGAATTTTAACCCTAACTTTGTGTGCACAGATGAATTCCTTCAAGAGAGCTACAGAGGAGTCGCTGAGGTGCTGGCAGCTTTCCCTGCGGATCAACAGGAAAACAACAGAAGTCTTCCAAGCTGGTCACAAGCAGGGAGACAAAGATGCAACAAAGTCAGCTGCCAAAGGTCACTACCCAATTATATATGAGTCCCCTTTTAAGTAGATGAGTACGATTGTTTTCAGTGATGTCAAGTGTCTGTGTGGGGTGGGTTTTTTTTTTTAACTACTTTATTATCCCTTTTGGGAAATTCGGGCTGCTTCCCCCGGGGGAAGCGCGTTGCCGCAGTGCAGCGCCACCCAATACATATCGTATATTTTTTTTTTTACAATTTTGCTGGGGGAGGAAAGCCGGATAACCTGGTGAGAAACCCCTGATGAGCAGCCCGGCAGCCAGGAAAAACCGGTATCACATATCACAAGCTTGACCTGGGCTTGAACCCACGCTTCATTGCCATGAGATTGGTGACGGCCGTTCAGTAGCGCAGCGGCTAAATCCAATGCGCTACCTGTTAGATCACCGCTCACCCCATCATCAGATTGTTTCAAGTTAAGTCATGCAGTTCCTTGGCAGAGAGTGGGGTGGGGGATGGGGAGGCACATCTCAAGGAAACTTCATTATCCAACAACAACAACAAAAACCCTCGGTGAAATTTAATTTGTACCCTGTAGCGTGCGGTTGTGAAGGGATCCTGTTTATCTCTTACCACTTTGCAGGCAAGCGCCGAGGGAGGAAAGCAAAACATAAGCAAGCAGAGAGTGATGTGGTACATGTATCAGCGTCATCAGCATCACCCTCACCGTCACCGTCAACATCACCATCCAAAGGAAGTGGCAAGAAAGCAGCAGCCGAGCTTATGGTGATTGAGGAGGGTGATGATGTTCCTGAGGAAAATGTACATCCATTTCTTTTATATATCATTCTTAAGTCTAATTATGGCTCCATGTTGTATAATTCTAGCGATACAGTACATCACTAATCATAATGTCAGTAGTGACGAGGTAAGCAATTGGTACTGTATCGCCAAAGCCATAGGAGCCCTGAAGCAACTTTTTTTTTTTTTTTGAATACTTTATTATCCCTTTCAGGAAATTTGGGCTGCTTCCCTGAGGGGAAGCATGTCGTCCCTGTGCAGTGCCCAATACCTATCCTATTTTGCAATTATTGCAGAGAATGGGGGGGGGGGGGTGGCGTGGAGGACCTGTAACAATGCAATAGTCAGTTTGGTCTCAGCTCATGCAAGATTTCCTGGCTGGTGCTAAATATTTGTGCCAGCCTTTTTCTCATTGCCCCGTCTGTGATGTACCCATATATGGTGGAAAAAGATGTTAAACCTACAAGCACCCCACCCTCATCCAAGATTTTCAAATGCATGTGGCAGGTTGCACAACCGCCTGGGTTTATTGCATACCAGTTTCAGTCATGCAGCATATAACTGGGTTTGTTGCGTACCAGTTTTAGTCATGCAGCATATAATATCATCAGAAACTATAACAGTAACCATTTCAGCCTAATTGAGTTGACCTTGTGGTCTTTTTGCTGTGGGCGTGTCTCAGTGACAGGTCTGTTATTTAGTTTGTTGATGTCAAAGAGAGAGAGAGACAGAGAGAACTAGCATGAGAGGGTGCAGGCGTGTGTGTGTGTGTGTGTGTGTGTGTGTGTGTGTGTGTGTGTGTGTCACACACAAGCAACACAGCAGCATGTAACTAGCACATAACATTTCTTTGATTGACAGGAGCCATGGCTAGGCAGAGTGGTGTGGGCAAATTTTGGGAGTTTAGCATCCTACCACCCAGCAATGGTTATCCTCGGCAGCATGGTGCACCTTGCCACAGCGGACCTCACACAGTCATTCGTCTTCTGGTTTGCTGACCAGAAAGTCTCAGCAGTAAGCACTTGCGCATTTCATCCCGAGAAAGAGAGATATATATGGTTGAGCATGTATTGGCTTTTGGAAGGGCAGAGATGCCATTTTGGAATACATGTATACTGTACCCTTGGGGTGGTCGTTGGTCTAGTGGTTAAGGGACTTGTCACCAATGTGAGAGGTGAGGGGTTCGAGTTCCACTCGGGGCAAAGAATTTTTCCTTCTCCTATGTGGCACCGTTCATTCGGGCTGATCGTCGGGGGTTCTCTCCGGGTACTCCAGCTTCCTCCCCCTCTGCTTTGGAAATGTTCAGCCCACCAAATTTGAAAAATAAAAAAGCAATTCTAAATTTCGAAATTTAAATAGCTGAGCTTGCCATTCGCACCACGTGATTGTATTGTGTTTATGTCCAGTCTTTGAGAGAATGCGTGTGATTCACGTGAGCTTGCGTGGTGGGTTCAGTTTGCGGCGCTTTGAGCCAGTTCAAGAAAATGGGTAAAGCGCCTATACAATACTCATTATTATTATTATTATTATCTTGTGGATTGTTACAGGTGTCGAGGGACAAGCTGCTGGATTTTGTAGAGCACTTTCAAACACGTGTGTCACTCTGTCATGGAAAGCAGGGCCAACATGGGACACAGCAAGCAATACAGGTGTGGCGATAATAAAATACATCTTTTCTCTACATTTCTCTATGACGGACATATGTTTTCTCTTTTAAATGTTCTAAGGTTTTGGTTGCATGGTTGTTTTGGTTATAACAACTGTAATAACTGAGTATTGTCTAGGTGCTTTACCCAAGTTTTTTTTTATAATAATAATAATAATAAATGGCATTTGTAGGGCGCATTTCTTTGGAATAAACTGAATGCGCCAATCACTCACCGACACTGACGCACATTTTACAAACAGTGGACAGACATACACTGGTGAAACTGACTAGATGCTGACACAGGAAATTACTGGAAAGCTTTACAAAAGAGGAACGTTTTAAGATTGCTCTTAAAAACAGACAGTGTGGGCGCATTTCTCAGATGTGCTG
Organism: Batillaria attramentaria; assembly: GCA_018292915.2. Lineage (NCBI taxonomy): Eukaryota > Metazoa > Mollusca > Gastropoda > Batillariidae > Batillaria > Batillaria attramentaria. Next base: position 821,530 of record JACVVK020000028.1, on the reverse strand, counting down.
GCAGGGAATGACTCAAAGCACTACGAGCTGAACCCAATATGCATGTGCGCGTGAACCACACGCATTCTCTCACGCACTGGACATGAACCATTACAATCACAAGGAGTGAAGGGTCAGCTGAGCAATTTAAGTTTTTTAACTTTGAATTGCATTTATTTTCACATTTTGTGGGCTGAACATTTCCAAAGCAGAGGAGGAGGAAGCTGGAGTACCCGGAGAGAATCCCTGATGACCATCCCAAATGAACGGTATCTTGTACGAAAAGAAAAAAAATTCCTTTTCCCGGATGGGACTTGAACCCGTCCTCTCTCATTGGTGATGACGTGTCTTAACCAGTAGACCACCGACCGCCCTGTTCCCTCATGTTGATAAAAAACCATATCCTTCGTTTATTTATTCAGCATCACACGATTTACTGATATGTGCAGGAGCTGCAAAGAAGGGCTAAAGCAAGTGGTCTGGACGTTTTAGACATCGACCCATTGCACTGGGCCCACATGGGCTTCCCTGTTGTCACAATGGATGGAAGCAATGGACATGATGTGTTCAGGCCAGATCCAGGTCAGATGATGATGTTTTTTTTTTTTGTTTTTTTTAAAAGCAGATGTCAATTTGCCAAGCTGATCTGGCTGAGCAGTTAGAGGTAGTATTTACAGATAGCGATGACAGGTAGTCGTTGCAGAAAGGTGCCATTTGTGCAACAGAAATTAAGAAGTCTCGAGAGAATTATATGCACACACTTTATTAATACTCAATACTGTCCTTGCACAATAGACAGATTTACCCACAAACCTCTTTATTGGTCAAGGGTAGGAGAACGAACAAGTGATTGAATGTCAAAATTCAAGTATGTTTTATGTTAGTAATGACATTATGCTGGTACAGCTTCATTTTTGTTGTGTAATGATTTGAGGATCGCTCAAGCTTTGCAGTGATTTTACTCAAACTTTTCACCTCACACGCAGGGCTGTGCTTCTCTGCTGCTGTTACGCATAGGCTGGACGCCATAGGGGAAGAAATCCGCGAAAAGGCTGCTTTGAAAGACAGAGACATACGCAATGAGTTTCAGGAGGGTGTGTATTCATGTATCTGACCATGTATAAATTTTAACCAAGTTTTATCCGAAACTGTATGTATGTCTGTACTTTATATGGTCATTATGGGCTATCAATGTCTTGAGAAAATGTCTCTTTTAGGCCTGACGAGAGATCCTAAAGAAAGGTGCCTCAGTATTTTTTATATGAACTTCAAGGCAAATGGTTTGTCAGGATCATCAGGATCAGATCATAGAGTTTGGCAATGGTCTGTTTCTAACCTCACAGAGCGAGTCACACTTGAACTGAGCACCGTGGAGAGAATTGTCTCCCTTGATGCACATAAACTATGCCTGTACTGTGACATTACCTCCCCCTGATGCACACAGACTGAGGGGTTTTGTGACAAACTTTTCCAGTTTTGATGCAGATGCACTGCTAACTGATTTTTTCTTTTTCTTTTGTGCATTTTGTATTTCAGAGAGTGACATAGCTG
>JACVVK020000028.1:792500-817500 GCA_018292915.2 Batillaria attramentaria | reverse complement strand
GTTACATTGGTGTGCATATAGCCTCCTAGTAAAGTTTAGAACACTCTAGAAATGTGTTTTTGTGTCCTTATTTAGGAATTCCTGGAAGTGGCGGTTGTGTGTATGTGGTGGTGGGGGGAGGAGTGGGCAGGGTAAAGGATGTGAGAGGGAGGGGTGATAGGGGAGTGGTGGTGATATGGAATCACCTCATCAGTTCTGTGTGTTTCTTCCAATGCTGCAGGTACAAGAAGCCCAGGTGTGGCCATGTTTCTTGTGCTGCTCATTCACAGCTGAATCGCATGGTCTGCTGAAGCCACACTCAGACTGGCGTGATCGACTAGTTGTCTTCTTTGACAAAGGGCACACTATTGTGGTAACATTATTTTCTCAGGCTTCTCTTTATTACGCCTCCCACCCATGCTGCACCCACCCAACACACACACACCCATGCTGCACCCACCCACACAACATACCCACCCCATACTGCACCCAGCACACCCACCCACACAACACACACACACCCATGCTGCACCCACCCACACAACATACCCACCCCATACTGCACCTAGCACACCCACCCACACAACACACACACACCCATGCTGCACCCACCCACGCAACATACCCACCCCATACTGCACCCAGCACACCCACCCACACAACACACCTGCCCATCCTGCTCCCAAAACCACCCAACCATGCTGCACCCACCCCGCACTGTCCCCAAGAAACCCGTCCACCCATGCATGCCGCATCCACCAACCCACACAGCACACCCACCCCATACTGCATTAAACACACCCACCCCATACTGCATTAAACACACCCACCCACCCAGTGCATGCGCACACACACACACACACACACACACACACACACACACACACACACACACACACACCTTTGCACGCAACACCTAGTCACCATTTCTTGACTCTAAGTAGTTTTCTACTACCTAAAGGAGCACAGTTTCGCACAACCAGGTTAGCCACTATCGTGCAAGACAACTGTATGACAGACTAGATTTCGTTTCAGGTTGTCATTTGAAATACATGTAAACGCGTGCTAGAACGTGTTAGTGGGGTGTTTTAGAAAGGCACTTTGATTCTTGAACCTGATATGTTCTAAGATGGTTTAATATTTGTCTTGATTGACAGGTGCCTGACCTGGATTACTTCCGAACCAAGAGGAACATCCGAGTCTTGAGTCTCTTTGATGGCATCAGTACAGGTCAGAACATTTTTAAGCTGCCCCCCCCCCCCCCCCAAGAAAAAAATACAAACAAAGAGAAAAAACAAACAAACTTGTTTGAATTTTGAACTCATTACAAGAGCTTGTGTCAGAGCATTGCTGAAAAAAAGGATATATAAGTTGTCATTACTTGTGCCCTTATGAAGCTTTCACATCCCTTCCAGGAAGAGTCGCTCTGCAGAAACTCGGTCTGGACATAGATGTGTACTATGGCAGTGAGACGGACGAGAGTGCTGTTTTGGTCTCCAAAGCCAACCATGGATCAGAGGTCATTCATTTGGGGGATGTCACGCGAATCACCAAGGACAAGGTGACTGAACTTAGCTTCACGGTTGTATCCCTTGTCTTATATTCCACATTTGTAGGCATGTTGTATCTTACTGGCCGGTTGGGGTACATGTGTCAGGTTTGGGGGATCTCTAGACAAAGTGGTCATGACATGTGCAAAGGAGAATTCTACAATACCATCCACATCACACCACACCACGCCACGCCACGCCACGGCACGCCACACCACGCCACGCTACACCACACACCACACCACACCACACCACCACACACCAGACCACAACACACTAAAGCAACCTGAAAATATGTGTTTTTACTTATCATTTGAGTTTTTTCTTCAGGTACACAGATGAGCTTAATTATAGTGCTACTCTTAGACTTAGATTGATACAAGGATCATCAGTGAAATTATTTTTGTTTGATAGTTGTCAGAGCTTGCTCCAATTGACCTGCTTGTGGGAGGTTCACCATGCAATGAGCTTTCCTTGGCCAACCCTGTTCGCAAAGGATTTGACTTGGGTAATGCAAAATCAAACGTTTCTTGTCGAACATATTCAGACATGTTTTTGTTTCTGAAAAGTAAAATGAGTACATGTATCTTCATCCTGTTGCCGGTCACCGCATATTAAAGCTGAAATGGCCACCATTGTATTTTATTGTGTGACAGGGTACATCATCTGCAACACAGTACAAAACGTACAGTTGCAACCAAAACTGGTATCCAGTATAGTCAGCTGTGAATAACTTGGTACACGCACTTTAACATCTTGTCAGAGCCGTGACCATAATGACCATCGTATTGTTACCAGATTTGCAGAATAATAAGAGAATATAATTCAAACCACTGTTTTTGTTTTTTGTTTTGTTTTGTTTTTTTTTTTATTGAAAGATTGTTGTTTTCTCATCTTTTCCAGAGGGCAGTGGAGTCCTGTTCTTTTACTTTTACCGAGTCTTGCGTGACTTGCGCGAGCTGAACGGCTCCACACATCTCTTCTGGATGTTTGAAAATGTGGCCTCCATGAAGACAGTTCACCGAAATGTCATCTCAGATTTCCTCGAGGTATGCCGAAATGCCGCAGTCAGTAAGTGAACCATATCCTTTTGTGTGATAGCAGTGAGTTTTACATTCATTACTCAGGCAGAACCTGTATACCCTGGCAGAGAGTTGGTATGGATTAAAATTGAGCCTTTTAGCCAGTACGGTTTGTTGTTGTTGCAGTTGTAATGTTGCTGTTCGTGAGAGTAAGTTTTGTGTTTCATGAAAGATTTTAAAAGGAGACAGGTTGCCCTGCTGTATTGTAACACATCTATGGCCTCATCCTTTATCACCCTTTCCTTCCCTTTTATCCATTCTTCTTGTCGTTCCTGTTTCTTTCACTCACTCTGCTACAGATTTTGCAGCAGGTTGAATTCACAGTCTTCTAAACGACATTCATATATGACCAGGCCTTTACTGGGAAATAATTGCTTTCGCACTTGTAAAATATTCCAGCAATTCAGATAATAGGTGTCCAGTGTTTACAGTTGTAGCATACATTTGCCACAGTGGTAGAATTTATTATAGTAACTGCCTTAAACCATCTGGAACAGTGGTTGTAAGTGTAGCAAGACCTGAGAACACTGTGAAAGTTTTCGTTTCAGTGCCAGCCTGCTGTGTGGGATGCAAAACATTTTTCAGCACAAACACGTGCTCGTTTCTTTTGGGGCAATATTCCTGGAATGTACAGGTAAACATTTACAGAGGCTTCTATACGGCATGCTCTGATCGAGAGATTGTTTGTCCATGTCATTTTTCAAAATATCCACGACATTTGCCCTCTTTGCGTAGTGCTTGAATACCAGCTTTGTTCCACAGCACACCTGAGGTGTCTGCCCACCTGCGACAGTCTGTGGACCTGAACAGCGTCTTGCACCCGCAGTTCAAGCGCCGCGCCAATGTGCAACGTCTGCGCACCATGACCACAAATCCAAACAGTCTGATGCAGGGCCGTCACCAGAACACGTTCCCTGTCAACATGGAGGGCACTGATGACTTCATGTGGATCTCTGAGCTTGAGAGGTCAGTCTTGTATGTTTGTATTTCTACATATTTTAGGAGTGCTCTTCATGGGGAAACATGTCACCATTTATCCAGCGCCACACAGTTCTTCCGCTTAATATCTTCAGAAGTCTTGAGAAGAGTCTTAGAAGTCCAGCCTTGACAGCTCTGTTTTTCAGTCTAGGACATGAAATGGGGAAGTTTGTTTGATTGTTGTTGGTGTAAACACATTCTTCTGGTTTTGGAAACCAAACACAGGTTAACTCTAGTCTCCCACACTTCCGAAGTGTAGCTGCAATACTACATTGTATTATGCATATGAAGAGACTGTTACTTATGACATGCATAACTGCATGTGCACAGAGACAGGTCATACCTTCTTACAAAGGGTTCATACCTCACTACATGCAAAGCTTGTGTGTTCTGGTTGACTGTGGGCTGTAGTCGGTAACAGTTGGTTATGCTTGATTCTGGTGCTCTTTTCAACTGTAGTTTCTAGGTTATGTTGTGTTTTTCAGGCTGTTTGGGTTCCCTCCCCATTACACAGATGTTGGAAACCTGGCACCAGGCAAGCGACGGGCACTGCTGGGCAAGTCTTGGAGTGTGCAGGTCGTCACAGAGATTCTGCGACCCCTGACACAGTACTTCACCACTGTTCCTGATGCTGTCCCTGCCACTCCTCTGACTGAACGGTCTCCTGCTGCTGCCGCCGCTGTCAGACTGGGCAACGCTGATTCCTGCATCCCTGTATCTGATGCTGCTTGTGCCAGAAGTGGTTCAAATGAGACAGTTGTTCCTGTCATTGCAGATCCCAGCAAGACTGCCAGAACAGTCCCCTCTGAAGACACCACACTGACCGTCAGTGGTGATGTGAATGTGGCTGTAGATGACGATGTCATTGTTGTCAGTGACGACGATGAAGTGGTGACCACTACCAGCACCACTGATGTCTTCCCAAAGGCAACAGAGTCAGTTCTTGAAGTGGTGACCATGGCAGTAGACACAGTGGCTTTAAACAGCTCTGCAGACACTGCTTCACCTGATGCAGTTAGACCAGACACTCCCTCTCTCATAGTCAGCAAGATACTGTGTCAGAACCCAGCTGCAGTAAACATAAAGCTGGAAAAGGCTGAAAGTGACTATGACAACATGACAGTAGCCATCGCTGCAGATGCTGCACTAGCTACATGCGGTGAAAAGAAATCAGAGACTGACCACCCTACCATTGCAGGGTCATCCGATGTTGCTTCAGAGGCAGTGAAGACTGTTCGTGAAGACGCTTCTATTTCTACTGATACAACCATGCCAGGAAACACCATCGCCGCAAGCGTTTCATCAACTGATGACATCACCAGAACAGATGCTTCTGCCACCAGTGAAGACCTTTCTGATAAAAAGACTGCTTTGCAAGAACATGAAACCGTTCCTGATTCTGTCTCTGATACCATACCTCCCAGAGTTAGCAGTGCCAACCATACCTCAGCCAGAGACCACCTTTATGCCATTGTCACCTCTCCAGCCACAACTGAAGTCCTTGGTGATTTTGAAAACAGTGTCACCCATGGATCTAACCACATCTCTCAGGTCTCCACCAGAAAGGCTTTTAGAAGCTCGGTCAATCATGCTGACTATGAATTGTCAACTGATGTTATTCATGGATCTTTCACTGACACCGACGATGAACATCTGCATTCATCGACATACAAAACTCACAGCTCAGCCTCTGATACCTTTCATGACTCAGACGGTGATGATCATCTTGGATCTGATGACGTTCTCCTTGTTCGATCAAGTGATGTCCTGTGCTCAGCCAATGACACCTCTGGGGACACTTGCCATGACTGTTTCAGTGAGACGTTCCAAGACACTACTTCAGACAGTCTTCAGGACAGTGCTAGTGATGCTGTCATTGAGACTGCCTCTTCGTCCGATGAAGACACCAAGGATGATCTCGCTGACGCTTCAAGCCCATACCCTTACACCTTTCGTGACCTGGACAGTGACACTTGTCATGACACTTTCAATGACACTTTCCTGGTCACTATCTCAGACAACCTTCAGAACACTGCCGGTGATACTGTTCACAAGACTGCCACTTCTGCATTCAGTGACACTTTCCAGGACAACACCTCAGATAACCTTCACGACTCCACCAGTGCTACTGTTCACAAGACTGCCCCTTCTGTGTTCAGTGACACTTTCCAAGACAACACCTCAGACAACCTTCAGGTCACCACCAGTGATACCGTTCACAAGACTGCCACTTCCGCGTTCAGTGACACTTTCCAAGACAACACCTCAGATAACCTTCAGGACACCAAAAGTGCTACTGTTCACAAGACTACCACTTCTGCGTTCAGTGACACTTACCAAGACAACACCTCAGATAACCTTCAGGACACCAAAAGTGCTACTGTTCACAAGACTACCACTTCTGTGTTCAGTGACACTTTCCAAGACAACACCTCAGATAACCTTCAGGACATCGTCAGTGCTACTGTTCCCAAGACTACCACTTCAAGTCATAGTGCTCCTCATGACACCACCGTAGATATTCTTCAGCACACTATCAGTATTGCTGCCTGTGATGCTGTCATTGAGACTGCCACTTCATCTGGTGAAGACACTAAAGGTGGCGTTGCTGATGCTACAAGCCCAGGCTCTTACGCCTTTCGTGACCTGGACATTGACACTTGTCATGACACTTTCAATGACACTTTCCAGGTCACTATCTCAGACAACCTTCAGGACACTGCCGGTGATCCTGTTCACAAGACTGCCCCTTCTGCATTCAAGGACACAAAGTACAATACTGCTGAAGCTTCAAGTCACAGTGCTCCTCATGTTACCACCATAGATAGTCTGCAGCACACTGTCAGTGATGTTGCCTGTGATTCTGTGGCTTCCTTTCTTCAGAATGCTGCTAGTGATGCTCATGTGACTGTCACTCGTTTCCCTCAAAATGTTCCCAAGGGTGCTCACAAAACTGCTGCTTCGTTCCATCAGAATGCTGCCAGTGATGCTTATGAGACTGCCACTTGCACCCTTCAGGACACTGCCAGTGATGCTCATGAAACTGCCACTTATGCCCTTCAGGACACTGCCAGTGATACTCGTAAGACTGCCACTTTCAACAGTCAGGACACTGCCAGTGATGTTCGTGAGACTGCCACTTGTGCCCTTCAGGACACTGCCAGTGATGTTCATGAAACTGCCACTTGCGCCCTTCAGGACACTGCGAGTGATACTCGTAAGACTGCCATTTGCACCATTCAGGACACTGCCAGTGATGCTCATGAGACTGCCACTTGTGCCCTTCATGACACTGCTAGTGATATTGTTAATGAAGATGGTACCTCTTTCTTTCAAGACAGCAGCACTGACATCCTTTGGGACACTACCAGTGATGTTGTTCATGAGACTGCCACTGCTACTATCCAGGACACTGACAGTGACACCTTTTGCGATACCAGCACCAGTGTCTTTCAGGACTCTGCCACTGACACTGCTCATGAGACTGCCACTGCTGTCATGCACGGCACAGCCAGTAACAGTTTTCATGACGCCAGCACCAATATCCTTCAGGAAACTGCCAGAAATGTTGTTCATGAGACTGCCACCACTATCCCACAGGACACTGCTCGTGATATCAGACCAGATACTGCTGATAACTTCCATGCAGCTGCCACAGATGACCTTCATGGCATTGCCACAGACCAGTTTCATCATGATGCTGGGGAAATAAACATCAGAGACATTTGTTTGGAGGGTGTCAGTGACATTGCTACCCTCCGTGACTCACTGGCTCATCATGCTGCTTTTCATGACACAACTCATGAGGCTGCTCATGTCCATTTGCATGATTACCCTCACAGCCACACCACGAAGACCCATCCTGAATCTGAAATGTCCGTAGACAACTTTTATGGTGTCATAAACACACACCCCACTTCACATGCCATTGATGGGGAAAATGTTCCTTTCACACGCAGTCCTGCGCAAGTGCAGAGAGAGGAAGATAGCTCCACTCAAAACCTCACTGCTACTGTCGGTCCCACAGAAGAGACGTTTAGATTCGACAAAGGCAGCAGCAGTGGACCTCAGACAAGAGCCTCATGTCCTTCAGAAGCGACTTTGGCCACAGTGGAATCAGTTGGTTCACACACCGTACTTACAACCACAGCCGTTGCCACTGTTGTCTGTGCTAACTGCAACAGCACCAGTTCTGTCCAAGAGGGTATATATCTGGATGACAGTGAAAACAGAACAGCAGCCCTCAGTGGCACAGAGGAGGCAGCCGAATCTGTGGATGAGCTCAGAGTGGGTACTGCATCCACGGAGTGCCTGCCTGTTGAAGAAAACATTACAGAAGAAAGACTTGCTCTTTGTCGTCTTTTGTTTGGCTCAGAGAAGGGTGATGATGCATCAGATGATCTTGCTGATGAGACCATCGATCTCAACCTTAACTGCGAAGCTGGCGGGATGGATGAAAGAGACGTGAGAGACTTGATTGACTTCTGCAATGACCAGACGGATGAAGACGATGATTTTGCCATCGTAGGAGAAGTACTGAAACCTGCTGGTAGTCAGGCTGAGAACAGAGGGGGAGGGTCAGAATGTGTTGAGCCACAAATGGAAAGCAGCTCAACCCGGGTCCAGCAAATCATCACCGATCTGACGGCATTTGTGGAATATGTTAAAAGTGAATTACAAAATCCTTACCAAAAAGACAACAGCACAGTGGATGGAGGCTTCACTGAAAATGGACCATCAGGCGAAGAGCCCTGTAAGTCTCAAGTCATTTTCTCAGCTGATTTTGATGGGGGATCTGCTGAATCAGACAAAGAGCCTAGTAAGTCTCAAGACATGGTCTCAGCTGATTTTGATGGCACCGTGAATGGGGGATCTGCTGAATCAGACAAAGAGCCTAGTAAGTCTCAAGACATGATCTCAGCTGATTTTGATGGCACCGTGAATGGGGGATCTGCTGAATCAGACAAAGAGCCTAGTAAGTCTCAAGACATGGTCTCAGCTGATTTTGACAAAACAGACAATGGCTCAGTGAATGGAGGCTCCACAAACACTGGATCATCAGACAAACAGTCTCATGAATCTAAAGCCACGGGCACGGCTGAGTATGACCAAAAAGACGGTCAGTTGGAGACGACGACTGGTGAGACCAAAGACAAACTTTTTGCCGCTCTCTGCCTTGGAGAAAGAGGTTCTGTTCCACAGATCCACAGCACAATCTCTAAGAAAGTCAGCAGGTACATGACCAGGTCACAAATACGAAAACTGCAGCAACAGACTGCAATGCGTGAAGTCGCTAAGTCTACTCAAGAACATGATGTGGCAGCAGACCAGACCTTCACCGTTGGTGAAAGACAGAAACCATGCCATGAGTCAGTAGCAGCTGCGGACCCACAGGCAGAACGACATTACATGCCGCAGAGCTCTTCTGTTCAGAAAGAAAACCACACACAACAGCCAGAACATGCTGAGGGTGGAGCAAGTTTTGAAATGAGCAAAATAGGTTTGGAACTGAATGAACACAGTTTGGAACTGAATGAGCAAAGTTCAGAACTGAACAAAGAAAGTTGGGAACTGAATGAACACAGTTTTGAACAGAATGAACACAGCATGGAACTGAATGAACACAGCGTGGAACTGATTGAACACAGTGTGGAACTGATTGAACACAGCGTGGAACAGAATGAACACAGTGTGGAACAGAATGAACACAGTGTGGAACTGAATGAACACAATGTGGAACTGAATGAACACAATGTGGAACTGAATGAACACAGTGTGGAACTGAATGAGCGAAGTTCAGAACTGAACAAAGAAAGTGTGGAACTGAATGAACACAGTGTGGAACTGAATGAACAAAGTTCAGAATTTAACAAACGATACATGTCAAAATGTGCTAGCAGGCGCAAGAAACGCCTCAGGTCTGTGAGTACATCTCGAAAAAGGAGGAGGCGGGTTCCCTCAGTACCTCCTCTTGCTGGTGAGGTAGAGCAGCTACGGGAAACGCTCACTGCAGTACAGCTTACAGAACCTGAAGATGTTCCCTGTAATTCTCAGAACATTGGTGTTGAAAACAGTACAGCTTACAGAACCTGAAGATGTTCCCTGTAATTCTCAGAACATTGGTGTTGAAACAGTACAGCTTACAGAACCTGAAGATGTTCCCTGTAATTCTCAGAACATTGGTGTTGAAACAGTACAGCTTACAGAACCTGAAGATGTTCCCTGTAATTCTCAGAACATTGGTGTTGAAACAGTACAGCTTACAGAACCTGAAGATGTTCCCTGTAATTCTCAGAACATTGGTGTTGAAACAGTACAGCTTACAGAACTTGAAGATGTTCCCTGTATTTCTCAGAACATTGGTGTTGAAACAGTACAGCTTACAGAACCTGAAGATGTCTCGTGTAATTCTGAGAACATTGGTGTTGAAACAGTACAGGTTACAGGACTTCAACATGCTCCGTTGGGAAACCAGGACGTGGATGTTGAATTTGTGAGTCAGGATGCAAGGGACAGTGTTCTGCCATCGACAAGCAGTGATGTTTATGATGAAGTTTTTGGCGTCCACAGAAACACAGACAAGACATTTTATGACGAGACATTCAGTGGTGGATTCTTGAGAGAAACACAACTGTGTGAACCTTGGCATGTCAAAAGCAGTACAAACACAGAAAATTCTGCGCACGTCGACTTGGACAAAAAGAAACAGCCCACCATTGTATGCAAAGATGAAGGAGTAGGCCAAATGTCTGTTCTTGAAGTTCACATGCAGGGTTCAGCGGAAGCAAGAGAGCCTTCACATGCTGAAAGCAGCACAAATATGGAAATTACAGAGCGCACGTCCTCAAAAAAGCAGAAAGCTGCGGTCAAGTGTAGGAGGCGGCGGTCATTCCATGGCAGACAGCAGCAACGAAGGAGACGTTCTCCAGTAGCTGCACCTGCATCTCTAACATTGGCAGAGGATAAGGACAGGGAAGAGAAGGGCCTCAGCCACAATGGTACTCCCCACGGATGCCAGGAAGCAGCACCTGTGGCAGCAGATAATGATACACGGACTGAAAAACAGACCTCTCTGTCCCAGCAAGACCGATACCCAGCATCCCAAGAGACTTCAGGCAAAGAAGTAAGCAATGACTCTCCTGATCCACAGACTCAAGATATGAACTACATCAGTCCTGCAAACCAGCTTGCTGATGTGACAGATACGCGAGAAGGGAGTGCCTGTGATGGCACCTCTAATGCTGGACATCGTAAAAATTCAGAGAAATACTTGCCAGCCAGCAGCAGTGAGAGAGACACCACAGATACCGGCGCCAGACCAGCAAAACCTGCTCGGAAACGGTCAAGAAGAATGTCAACACATTTTTCAACAGGCAAGTATAAAAGGAGGCGAATAGCCAAGTGTAAAGACGTCAGTGCCAGCAAAAGTGACATCATAGCTGTTGAGTTGCAGAAAAATGGGGTTGGCCAGGCACGAACGTCTACAGGAAACAGCGTAGACAGTGTTAAGTATGAAAACATGATGCTTCTGATTCCAGACGCTCAACAACCTCGCAGTACATCAGATACCATTGCTGCCATCCATGTGGACCAAAGTCAAGACCAACAGACTGCAGGCCAGGAAATTCCAAACCTGACGTCCAGAAATATAGACACAACAGAAGCATCAGCCATCAAGGATGCTGAAAACGAATTGAGTGGAAAGGAGGACAGCACTAGTATTGGAGTATCCATGCAGCCAATATCAACATGGTCAGGACGTCTGAGAGTAAGGAAGAAACACGATAGTGACAAGAACGCATCCAACAAATTAAGTACAGAGCCCATGTGTCCACAGCCACCTTCTGACATTACTGCTTCTCCACTTCCTTCTCAAGATGATAATAACAGGAAACATAGCAGCAAGGAGCAGATTGATGTTGATCATGTCAACATATATGGCCCGTTTGTCTTGGATGTGACCCCTGCTGGAACGGCTAGCAGCTCAAATAAACCTCACAGAGGATACATGATGGTGGCTCATGGGTCAAGTGACATCACTACACTTCCCACAGACGAACATCTGATTCCTAAAATAGAGTCACAGAAGAGCAGTGGTGGGGGCATGTCTACGAGTTTGTCAAAAGGAAACTTTGGACCTGCAAGAAAATCAAAGAAGTGCAGTAGTAATAACATTGCTACGAATTTTTCAGAAGAAGAAAACCTTGGTCCTGCAAGAAAATCACAGAAGAGGAGTGGCAGTGGAGCACGGCCATTGCCACAGGGGTATAACGCGAGGGACATCACTACACCTCCACCAGACGAACACCTCAGTCCTTCAAGAGAGTCACAGAAGAGGAGTGGTAGTGGGGCACGGCCATTGCCACAGGGGTCTAACGCGAGGAACATCACTGCACCTCCACCAGAAGAACACCTCGGTCCTTCAAGAAAATCACAGAAGAGGAGTGGCAGTGGAGCACGGCCATTGCCACAGGGGTCTAACGCGAGGAACAGCACTACACCTCCACCAGACGAACACCTCAGTCCTTCAAGAGAGTCACAGAAGAGGAGTGGTAGTGGGGCACGGCCATTGCCACAGGGGTCTAACGCAAGGAACATCACTGCACCTCCACCAGAAGAACACCTCGGTCCTTCAAGAAAATCACAGAAGAGGAGTGGCAGTGGAGCACGGCCATTGCCACAGGGGTCTAACGCGAGGAACATCACTACACCTCCACCAGACGAACACCTCAGTCCTTCAAGAGAGTCACAGAAGAGGAGTGGTAGTGGAGCACGGCCAATGCCACAGGGGTCTAAGGTGAAGGACATCCCTACACCTCCACCAGCCGAACACCTCGGTCCTTCCAGAGAGTCACAGAAGAGCAATGGAAGCAGAGCAAACCCATTTCTCCAAGAGTTGAACGCGAGGAGCATCACTACGCATCCTCCAGGAACCATAAGCCCTGCAGAAGACCCAGAGAAGAGCAGTTGTAGGAGCAGCACTATGATACCACCAGAAGAACACCTTAGTCCTGCAAGAGGGTCAGAGAAGAGCAGGGGTAACACAGCACAGCCATTTCCGCAGGGGTCAAACGGGAGGGAAGATTGTGTCAAGAGAAAGCGGAAGGCCAGCCAGAGGCGAGACAAGCGTCGGAAGAGACCTCCAGGTGGCGATTGTTTCCAAATGCATGACCAACAACTCCAACAATACGGGTACTGCTAATACACTGTATTTCATTCAGTCAATTTGTCTCATCAGTTAAGTGTAAACACTTTGTAGAGCAGCTGAGAGAAGTAGGCATGCATATGTATATGTGAATAAGTAGATGCCATTGCAAAGCAGTTATACTTCGTGCAGTGCAAATGAACAGCTGCTTGTAGATCTCTTGAGCTTGTCTTTCCCTTTTTTGTGCAAAGCTGCACCTTCATTTGGTAAAGGGCTTAAGCGACATGGATTTGACAAGCACTTAGGCCCTTTTTGCATTGGCAGTAGAGTTGGTTACACTTCAAGAATTGACCCTTTTCATTTTAAATTTTACGTTTCTGTTCCGTTTATTCTTTCACTTGTGATGATAGTTGACCAGAATTTGTGCTTCAAAAACATGCTCAAAGAATTACATGTAAAGAGAAGTGTACAGATGACGATGTGTTTCAGACCGAGCACCAAGCTGTGATGCCCAAAACATCCCCGTGAACTACACCAGTCGTGTCCACATCTGCATCGCATCAAGACCTGCAATGCCCCCACTGGACTGTTATCTGTAGTCGTGAGGATTTTGTTTTCTTTTCATGTCAATCAGCTTGTTTTTTTTGTTTTTTGTTTATTTTTAAAAACAGACTCCTAGAATGGACAAGCTGAACGTGTGCTGAGGCGCACGTTCCCAGGTTTTATTGTGTTACTATTTTTTGGACACCCTTAGTAAGCATGGATGGAGCAGAAAAGACTTTATTAGTATATTTCAGACAACACCAAGAGACTCAAATGTAGATTAAAAAAATGTTCATTACCTTTTTTTTTTACTTTAGGTCAAAAGCAGTATGGGAAAAAATGACATATCCATTTTTTCAGTTATTTTTTTCACATTTCTTAGTCTATTCAGATAGAAAATCTGTTTATGTACCGGTAGTAATATCAGGGGCGCCGGAAGATGTTGGGGGAGGGGGGACAGAATCTCAGAGGGGGGGGGGGGGGACGCCAGAGCCAGTGAAAGGACGGACGTTGCCCGAAGAAAGTGAAAAGCGGGGGGGGGGGGGGGGGGGGGGGGGGGGGGGGGGGGGGGGGGGGGGGGGGGGGTGGGGGGGGGGGGGGGGGGGTGGGGGGGGGTGTTCAGATGCTGCGAAGACAAAAACCTTTACGAACCAGGGAGCCACTGAAAGGTAGGACATTGCCCAAAGAAAGTGAAAAGTGGGGGTGGGGGGGGGAACGACTTTCTGCCAAGTCGTTTTGATATTTCATGCAACGGCTAAACCGAGTTCTCTGTTGGGTGGGATAAGGGAGAGAGCCGAAAGAGGGGGAAGGGAGGGGGGGGGGGGCAAGACCATGGCTTTGCCCCCCCTCCTGCCATAGTCACCTGATTTTCCAGGGGGGGGCAAAAAGATACTCTTGCCCCCCCTGCTTGGGTACAGGGGGGGCAGCTGCCCCCCCTGCCCCCGGTTCCGGCGCCCCTGAATATGCATTATTTTTAAAGTCATTATTGTTGATGGGCGGTTTTCAGTTTCTTTTGATCAAGCACTGTAACACTCTGTTTCAAGCAGTTCGCACAAGCATAATCATGACATATCCCACTTTTAAATTTTAACTCACATATTGCTGAGCTGACTGAGAAATCTAAAATGTCCAGCTGTTCACGTACTAGCATGCTTTAATTATATCCCTGTCTGTTGATGTGTGGTTTTCTCAAGTCAAGTCAGTTTTAATTCACACTCTCTGTGGTTTTCTGTTTCTTTCGACCAGGCATTTTAAGCCCTCCTATTTCAAGCGGTAACTTTGTTAAAAAATAATTTGTTCATTTGAATTTTGTAGGTCATACTTTTTTTTAACTGTGTTTAGTACCGCGTTATTTGTTTTATGTGCCAAAAGTTGTACTTTTAATATCTCATTCCATTTTTCCGTTGTTGGTCATTTAGAAGAATCAATATCTTTTTTAAAAGATAAGGACTAATTTGCTCAGTATTTAAAGAGTCATTATCATCATCATACATGTACTTATTCTCTCTCTCTCTCTCTCTCTCTCTCTCTCTCTCTTTCTCTCTCTCTCTCTCCCTCTCACACACACACACACACACACACACACACACACACACTTTCTCAGTTATTTGAGTGCATCTGAATTCACCAGTGATTCTCAAAATTCCAGTGTTTTGTTTGTTGACGTTATCTGTGATCCATTGTAATCTTTAAAACCAGAAGCTGTGGAGCATGGTAGACGTATTTACGTTGTTAAGTATTTGTGATTTGTTAAATCTGTGACTATTGCTGTTTACACCGCTGTTACACATAATCAAAATTTTGTTTCAAAATGTTTTCGTTATTTCATTAAAATATATGTTACCATAGACATATGCCTCTGTTGTTACATATAAATGTTAACACTGATTAACCTGAGTGCGTGCAGGCTTGTGTGTGTGTGTGTGTGTGTGTGTGTGTTGAAATTGTGAGTTTGACTACACAGTGTTTTTGTCATACCGAGAGGATCACTTTGTCCACCGAGGTGAGCAGCAAACAGGCGTTATGTCTAGTCATGTTAACCTATTCAGTGTAGAAATCTTAGCACTGTAGCAAACACAACAGAGAATGGGATCTCAGTGCTTAGCAGTGAAAATTTTAGCCCATGATGACCATGTCAAACTCGACGTCACATGAGCCCACTGAAGAACCGCCGAGTTTATGAATTCGGTCAGTCTCGGCGTCAAATCAGGAAGCTCACGTGATGCCACGAATGAACTGAGACAATGCGTTGATGTGGGCAGTACGTGAGAATCTGGTCAGTGTACACTGATGTACCCACTCTAGTTCGCCTTTCTCTAAGTTTGCCCACGTACACGTAAACCCGGCCCGCCCAATCGCGGCCCACGTACATCAACCTTTACAAATGTGTACCCAGTGATTCAGTACCCCTCTTTCAGTTTCCCGGTGGTGATTATTCCTGTACGGAAGTGCCGGGGTGTGGCGAAACTTCTCGTCATCATTGTCACGCGTATACTGACAGAAGCCGGATGGCCGGACCACCACAGCGATGTCTAGCGGGGGCGGTAGGAAATTCCATCGTTGGTTGTGTGCATGCTCTACATGAGACAGGGCCGTGGAAGCGACTTGGTCGTATCGACGTGTAGTCAGTACAGGTATGGAAGCGTTAGCCCAAAGAAAGTCATAGTTCTTTACTATCAGAAGCCGCAAAGTCACAGAAACGGTCGCAATGACCAAAAGGAACATCTGTTCATTTTGGCAAACAGCCTTAGAGGTTTGTAAGCGGTAATTTTTCGATTCAGAACTCATAACGCACATAGAGTCTTTAAACGGACATTGCCTATGCCTCTCCTTGGCTGACAATTTTACAGGGAGGGTAAATGTGTTGTCAGTTTTCAGTATAGGCTGGAGGGGGGTGTTCCTGCTGCAATTGATTGCCGTGTAACTGTCCTCAAATACTAGTAAACCGGACTACGCCGATAAGCCGGTTTCGGTCATATTTTATCCAACTTTCATGCCGGCAGTCCGTAGATCGAGTCATGTCTCATATTCGACAGCATACCACCAACAACTATTGTATTAGTCCTAACTTGAAGTATTCGGGCCCAATCCTGTAGCTGTGACCCGCGTTGGCGAACTGACCTAACCAGGAAATGCGCGTATCCTCAACTTATTATAGGAAGTCGGCTATAGTGCGTACCAAACGCATACTCATAGCTACCAAAATCATTTGCTTGTGAGCTGCGTCCGTCTAGCTGAGGCTGTTGTACGTCAGTCAAGAGACAGTTTGTGTGAATTTTTACCATCTTTTATATCTGATGTCTAACCGTGGAGGAGCCCAGCAAGGAAAACCGTAATCAGTCACCAACCGTGCCAGGGTTTCTGAAAGGTTTGGTGGGTAAATTCAACAGTACTGGAAACGGACGGTCTGGACAAAGACCTGAACGCCGACAACCAAGAAGCCGAGAGGGACGTGGTCAAGGCCCTAGTGGTCATCGAGACAGCGACATGAGCACGCCTCGCATTCCAGTCGTGGGCAACATTGTCGGCCATCGCAAGACGGCGGCAGCCCTCACCACACCTACCACCACCATCAGCAACAGCATATCTACTACCCCAGCCAGTAAGGATGTGGTTGACACGGAGGGGCCTGACCGTAAGAACAATGGAACACTGAGTGTCGGAAAATCCAGACAAGTCAAGAAGCAAGACGGTTGGTCATGTCGTCCGACAGCTGGTAAGTACAAATATTGGGTTTTTTTATTAAAAAAAAAAAATCCAAGCTAAAATAATGGAAGAGTTGTAAGCAACGTTCCCTGTTTAGCTAGCGTTACAGGCCGTAGTCAGGGCTACCCATGCGTGTTCGGGGACTCCACTACAATAGGGTCACGGGGGCTAGCGTTACCACGGCTCGGCCGTTCACGAGACATGGGTGCATAACATTTTAGCGTTCAGTAGCCAGACTAACACGGGAACCAAGCCAACGATAGCTGCTAAAGGTACTACCTCGGCCTCTTAGCCATGTGACTGGGATTATAGCCAGACCAGCTAATTACGGCGTGGTCAGTCGCCTCAGTGCCGGACGGAAGACTGACAGATCGGCCCACTACAGTGGACGCCGGATATAAGCAACTCGGATATAAGAAAACTCGGTTATTGCCAACGAATTTTTTTCCCCTGGCCAAACTCTTCTTTATTATGTATTACAAAAACTCGGATACAAGAAACTCGCTTATAAGAAAACTCGGTTTTAGGAAAGCAAATTTCTTGTCCCACTTGATACAAAAACTCGGATATAAGAAACCGAAAGTACATTTCCAAGAAAATTCACTCATTGTAAGAAACCGAAAGTACATTTCCAAGAAAATTTCACTCATTCTAAGAAAACAGGTCAGGTCTGACGTCACTTAGGACAGGCACATGATGGCGCATGATTTTCTTTTCTTGAATTGGTTCTTTACCATTGTGTTCCGTGCAAAATTGAATGTTGGCAAGAAGAAAAAATACGAGATGCATTTTTGTTGTTCTATTGTTATATGTTGTTTTTATTATTATTTTGTTTTTTTGCCTGATTGGGAGCTCAGTCTCTCTCTCTCTCTCTCTCTCTCTCTCTCTCTCTCTCTCTCTCTCTGTATGTCTGTCTCTGTCTACAGGGCTCGCGTTAAGGAGAATAAAACTATCAGTATTAGACTAACTGTTGATCAATTCCTTTCTTTGACAATATATGTGGTCCATCTTTCCTCCATCCCCCTTCCCCCTCCCAACAGAAAAAAGAGCTAATTTGCAGCTTTTTTCAGCCAAATTAGACACGGAAAGCATCGCATATCATACTCTAATGGGACGAGTGTTTTATAGATCAAAAGTTGATACATAATGCACTTTTAATATATCCTATAAATACAAGGGAATTCTCTCTCTCTCTCTCTCTCTCTCTCTCTCTCTCTCTCTCTCTCTCCCCTTAGTTCTTTTTTGTTTGTTTGTTTGGTTGGTTGGTTTGGTTTTTGTTTTTTTCTTTTTGGTTTTTTTTTTCTTACCAGATGACCGCCAGCGCTACAGTTGGGAAGCAAAAACAGTATTTTCATGTTCAAACAAAAAAAATCTGACATTGAAGGACACAAGCGCACTGGTGTATATTAACTCTACACATATATATTCTGTGCAGGTCTTTAAGAGAAACCAGATATTTCTTAATTTAATGCAAAACATACACGAACTGAGAAAAAAGAAATGTTTTAAACCTTTTTTTCACTGAACTCGGTTATAAGAAATATTTTTCAAAATACTTTCTTATATCCGACTTTCAGATATAAGAAAACTCGGATATAAGAAACAAAAAAATTCACCCCCCTCGAGTTTCTTATAACCGGCGTATACTGTATTAGTAGTTGTTGTTGTTGTTGGGTTTGTTTGTTTGTTGTTTGTTGTTGGTTTTTTTTTTTTTTTTTTTTTTTGGGGGGGGGGGGGGGATCAGAGAGCAGGTTCATTCAGCCAGGTGTCTGAACCGCTTTAGAAGGATCTCTCTCTCTCTCTCTCTCTCTCTCTCTCTCTCTCTCCGTGTGGTGAAAAAGGACATTAAACTCCCAACCTCCATCTCCTCTCTCTCTCTCTCTTCTGCGTTTCTCTTGTCCTTCCCCAGTGAATAAAGTATGAATGAAAAGGAACATGGGGAGAAGTAGTCGTATGTTTTGGGGAAGAGAGGGGGAAGCTCTTCAGCTCTGTAAAGGACAGTGGTTATACACTCTTTTTTAATAATAATAATAATAATCGCATTAATATGACTCTAATTGGTATTTCGTAACACCTACGGCCGCCGGATACCAACAAAGGATATGCGCTTACAGGATATGCGTGTCACATGATGTGACACGAACTTAGCGTGTTTAAATGGTGTTAATTGTCCGAGCCTTGCTGTCACTCATACTTCGTCACGTCAGCAATTGCTGTAGATGTCATCCGCTTCGAAAATCATGACTGTTGTATTGTAAATATTATAGTTTTTGCTTCATATAAAGATATGTGGATGGTAGGTACTATACTTAAGTTGTTTGTTGTCTTGTGTTGGTTGGTTGGTTGGTTGGTTGGTTGTTAGGGTGTCTTTGTTTGCGTTTTCCCTTTGTGCCTTTGCGGCCATGATGGGAACCCACGATGGATCCATTTTGTAGCTTGTTTTACTGATAGAGTGTTAGTAGAGTGTCTTAGATTGGGGAATGTACCGAGATTCATGTGTGTGTGTGTGTGTGTGTGTGTGTGTGTGTGTGTGTGTGTGTCTGTCTGTCTGTCTGTCTGTCTGTCTGTCTGGATGGATGGATGGATGGATGGATGGATGGATGGATGGCTATGTCTGGATCTGCGACCGTGCAGACCAGCACAGCGAATTCTTCCAGGGGAACGTGGACGTCCCAAAGGAGAGGTGTGATGACTTCCGGAGATGCACTGACCCCTTGTACAGCAACGTCAACATCCATCGTGTTCAGGCAGGCGACAACCTGGGACTGGCCAACATCTGTGGGTAAGTGACTCCAGGCCTGTGATTATCACTGAACGTTACACTGTCACAGTTGCTTGCCTGGGATTTTTTTTTTCAAGTGACCTAACCGACCAGCAAGAACTTAACCCCTTTTTTGTGGGGAGCCGGGTTTACCGAATGGTAGAGCGTTGGACTTCTAATGCTGGGGTCGTGAGTTCGAATCCCGGCTGGGGCCAAATATTTGTGCTGGCTTTTTCATTGTTGCCCCGTCTTTGATATCACCCGTATGTGGTGGAAAAAGGACGTTAAACTCCCAAACACCCACCCACCCTTGTATTAGCGGTGGCTGTGGTAGTGTAGCGTGATACTCGACCATGTACACTGACCTATTAGCCTCAGGTGTCAAAGTCATCCCTATAAATGCTTCAATTTGGAAAAGAAAATTACCATGCACTGACCAGTCAAGGGCACGTAGCTCACAGGAGTTTAAGAAAAAAAAAATGAAAGTCTCCTTTCCGCTCAGGCCTCACTGGAGTAATGCAAGTCTACTTTCTGTTAAGGCTAAAAAGCCACTTCACTCAAATCTACTAAGTCACTTGTGCCCGACCTGTGCGCAAAAAGTCCCAGCATCACCGGCAGCTTGCCTCTTGTTGCGGCCCCCTGGCATACACCTTGCCCTACACACTACAAAAATCAGGAAAATCACGCTTTTTCATGTTTCACTACAAACTAGCACACTCGCCAAACAAGGTTCTTCAAATACACACTGCGCATGACCTTACGGTCAATTTGTGTCCTTACGCCAGCAATGTCTGGAGTTGTTGTATGAATGAATGAATTCTCTTTATTTTACAAGGATGAAAGTATTAAGCACATGTGCTTGTCTTCCAACTTGTCCTTGCTACCAAAAAAAAAAAAGAAGAAGAAAAAAAAAACCCTACAAAAATAGACAGAAAAACACAGTTAAACAAAAGACAAAAAAGACACACGATGCAAAAAACTAAAACAACACCAGAATAGCTAACATACCTTACATAGACAGGTAACCAACACGGAACACAGACATTGTAGCAGAACCGAGCATCAGAAGACCTCTTCCCTCTAGCCTAATGTGTCTTATCCCCCAGGTTGCTGTACAAGAACGGCGGTGGCCGATACGCCACGCTAGGTGACGCCGAGTGTAGAGAGTCGGAACGCGGGGCCATAAGGAGAGACATCGACAGTAGTCTGACCAAGACACTGGAAACTCCTTCACAGGACAACGCTGACAGCTGGAACAAACTCAAGCATTGTCTGGCAGGGCAAGATGGTGACAAAGGAAGATATGTCAGCAAAGTGTGCAGGTATGCATGCCGTCAGGGCTATGTTAAAATTTATTCACCGTGTTTCGTGGTGGAGATAGTAGTATTAGCAGCTGTAGTAGAAGTCGTATCACCGTCAACCCGATTATTATTATTATTATTATCATTGTTGTTGTTGTTGTTATTGTTGTTGTTGTACGGGATTTCGGAATTCTAAATTTCCTCCTTCCGCGCCCGAGATGTCAGAGTGAGTGAGTTTTTAGGGCTTAAAGCCGCGCAAGCCACAAAGACTAACTTATTGATTCGCGGCTGAGTGTGCCTGCACTACATGAAAAAAAAAAATGTAACGTTGGACAAAGGATGCAAACTGGTCTACGGGGCAATATAAACCTAGGACATGCAGGAGACGCTACACCTTCATGCTAATTTATCGAACTCCCGGTTACAAAAAAAAAAGCGTAGAAAACAAATAACAATCACAACTGGGCAAAACAAAGATAAATACTAAGCGCATATACAGCAAATAATGCAACTTATCATCTCCTAGGCGCAACAAACCAGCTCGCAGCATATGCCCAACATCACTCACTCCCAACCACTGGCAGTGCAGACGTGAGAGAGGAAGGACAGAGCGGCCAAACTCGGGAGCCCGAGATGTCAGAACTACTGCACTCCTTTGTCTCTACTGCAGGTTCAGATTTCTCGGGGGATTTGGCGAGACTTCGGGTCTAGACGTATGCGCGCTTGCAACACATTCTGTAATTCCGAAAGCCCGTATTCATCTGCGCGTCCTCATGAATGCACAAGGTCCCAGTCCCCTGGTCCCGGTGTCAGTGCAGGAATTTGGTTTTGGATTTTCCCTCACCAAATCGACACGAACTTCACGTGCAGACTCTTTTATACCGCCTGCCTCGCCTTCATGTGTACAAGCATGTGTAAACTGATACCAAGTGTGAACACGAACATCCCTGTACCGGGTCCGCGCCGCTTCTCCTCGCCCCTGCGACGACGCCAAAATCGGCTAACCGAGACCGAGCCGAGCTAAGTACTACCTAAGAAGGAACAAACAATAATTCTCGGTGACAAGGAAAGTGGAAAGTTGCGAACAACTTTGAGGTCCCTGTGTTATTTCACAGTGTGCACAGAGGCGGTGAATACTGTCAAATTCACCAGCACACTACACGTTCAGCCTGTTTAGAGATTACTGTCTGCATGAGTTGTCCCCCGTGCATACACACACCCGCAGCATGCGTGCATTTTTTTTTATTTTTTTGTGGCAGCTTTGTGCTCTGCCACGAAAAATGCGTACTTGTTGCGGCAAGGAATAAACAGGTACAGGGATGGAACACTGGAACACGAATGATCCCATTCCGTGCACAATTAACAGCGAGACACTCCCAAATTCAAGTACCAAACCATGCACAGCACAGTGTCCATGTCAATAACTCTGATTTGTGTTTCACTTTTGTATCTTTCAGCGAGGCTTTCCACTTGGATAGACTGAAGACAGCATCGACCAACGGGACCAAGGCTGGATTCCTGTGCGATGACGCGAAGGTGGACAGAGTTGCAGAAACCTTTTTCAACCGGAAATTGGAACAGCTGCACTGCGCCTGTGCAAACACTACTTCCGCCACTTCCGGCACTTCCGGCACCACCATTCAACCTCCTCACAGTGGCGTTTCCGGTACCTTGCAGTCGACGGGTGAGGGGTTTGCCATGCATCTCGTTTTAGTTGTAAACGAAATTGGATATAGTATATGCCACATTTATCATCCTCACCAGAAACTTTCCCTTTGAAGTAATTTACTTCACAGGGAGGCTCGGACATGCATTTATTTATTTTTTTAATATTATTTAGTCATTTTTACTACTCGTAATGTATGTATCTAGTCATCTCATTTATTTACTGGTTTATCTATTCACGTATTAGTCATTTTATTTATTTAGTCATTTATTTCTCATTTGGTAAGTTTTCTCATCTATATTTATTTATCTAATTCTTTAGTCATCGTATTTATTGATCATTTTGTTCATTGTATTTATCTATTTATTTATTATCGATTTTAAATCTATATTTCTTCTTCTTCTTTTTGGGGGAGGGGGTAGGGGGATTATTCATGTAAATTTATGGATTTAGTTACTGATTTTATATTTTTGTTTATTTGCCATTCATTTTCAGATACCGTCTGCCCTCAAAACGTGTCACTAAAGATTGGACTTGGTTTTGGATTTGGATTCCTTGTCGTTCTCACCTTCGTCGTCGTGGTGCTGTTTAGGCGCCAGCGTACCCTCAAACGACGGCTGTGAGTCGGTGCTTCTTCCACTCAGAGAGAGAGAGAGAGAGAGAGAGAGAGAGAGAGACTTTGACTTTGGTGCTTTATTTAACAACGGTATAAGATGTTGGTTACAATTACCATTTTTCAAACTTGCCGTTGAACACTAAAAATTACGAGTTACGTACAACATAATGGTATTATAAAAGCACAAGCGAATTAAAAGAATTAAAAAAAGAAAGAAAAAACCAAACAAACAAACATTAAAAAATAAGAAGAATTGAGCAAAGCAATCATGCTATGAGATACACGATTAATTGAAAACAACAACAGACAACAGCAACAGCAAGAACATACTTAGCAATGACACTAAAACCAAAACGAAAGAGAGAGAGAGAGAGAGATTTTGGCTGAATTCGTCAAAGCTGAGTATACATTACAAACAAATGCCCACACTCTTTTCAACCCCTTGCCTGCCAGCATATTAAGCTGTTACCTTCCATGCACTTGCCAGGGCAAGACGGGGTCATAATTAGAAAAAAATAATCCTGGAACATATGCTGTCAAAGATAACCGAGCAAAATCTTTACTTTTTTGAAAGCAAAACGAATAAAACATGAAACCAGTTTTTTGTTTCCAACATTCCTTTTTACTAGTATTTGGAGGCTTTTGTAATTAAGGATTTTTTTTATTTTTTTTGGGCTGTCCCAACTCTTTGCCAGCTCCAGTGGTGTTCCTCCCAGGTCATGGGTGGAACCCACGGAGGACTCAGAAGCCGGGACAATTTTTATTATGCATGATGATGGAGATGAGGATGATAGTAAGATGATGCTATGGAGGTCCATGTGGTTTGGGACTGCGGGACAGGGGCGCATTCCACGCTTCCTGTCATAAATATCCCGGCATTCACCAGGCCCGGGAACTACGGCACCTGCGGTGCCGGCCGTGTAATCATCCACATCATACGACGTGTCATACTAAGGGAAGCACCCCCAAAGTCGCACCCGTGAAGTGGGTGAATCTCGGCTGTGTGGCAACAGCCTCCCCATCGGGCCCATAGCACACCCGCTCTGGGTAGGAGCCGACCTAGGTAGGAAAAATCCCGCTTGTCTCGGCTGGGACTCGAACCAGGGTCTCCCGGTCCATGGTCCGAAGTGCTAACCACTACACTACGGGGGCCGGTGGTAATTAAGAATTTAATCAACTGCATGACGGGCATCTACGTCATGGTTGCAGTTTCGAGGGGCGGCATATCATGAGAGATCTCCGTCATAATAATGACAGGCAAAGGGCTAAATCAAATCGGATCAAATCGAACGGCGGACACACGAAACGAACCAACAATACACACAACTTTAAACACATAAAATAATAATAATAATATTCTTATGTAGCGCAGTATCCCCACAAATATTTGTACTGGCTTTTTCATCGTTGCCCCGTCTTTGATATCACCCTATGTGGTGGAAAAGGACGTTAAACCCCCAAACACCCACCCACCCACCCACCCTCTCTCTCTCTCTCTCTCTCTCTCTCTCTCTCTCTCTCTCTCTCTCTCTCGTGGCTTGCTAGTGTCGATCCGGTATTAAGAGCAGGAAGATCATGATAAATCACGTTAATAACAAAACCGAAACTTGCATTTTCCTTCCACACAACGGAGGCTATGTCAAACAGGGCGAACGTTGTATTTTTAACCTCCAT
>JACVVK020000028.1:770000-790000 GCA_018292915.2 Batillaria attramentaria | reverse complement strand
TTGAAGAAGTAAAGCATTCTCTGGCATATTCTCACTTTTCTGTCCGGGTCGCCTCTATACAAGTCAGGGTATAATCGTGAAATCGACAAATATGCACTTTACTTAAAGGGTACGGCAAGTCAAGAGCACTATTGGGTTTAAATGACAGATATTGAGGTCCTGAGCTTTTAGACAGCAAAAGTGTTCGTGAACAAAGTACCAAACTGTGGGAACATAGATCTCAGGGGATATAGACCTGTGGGAACATAGATCTGTGGAAGTACAGGCACGTGGGAACACACATCTGTTGGAACATCGACCTATTGCAACATAATTATAGCTGACACCCCCACCTCCACCACCCCACACACCCCTCCCCCCCCCCACCACCACCCTTCCCCCACCACTACAATGACCAAAGCTTCCTGTCGAAAAGAGGAAGGAAACTGTGTAATTGTCATAAACCCATTACTTACCAGCCTCCTGGCTTCATTTTACAAGGAAATGAATCATTCAATATTTCGGACAAAGAATGATACCGAATAGCTCATACGCTAGCAGAGATGATCGACCCGGAAAACACGCAAATTTTGCTTTACATCTTCACGCTTTTGTCATCGTCATCGGCCCTGGTTGATCTGTGATCATTTTAACACGTGTCCCTTTAAATCGAAAACAACCGCGAGTTACTGCATTGGCCATAGCGGACGGACTCCAAAGGAAAACCGTATACTAACTACGACAACAGCCACCTTCACCATCACTGAGTTCCAAGGGAAAGATGAGGACCACAGTGGTGATTATAGCGGTCCTAGTTCTGGCCACCATGATCGCTGGTGATGAGAACGAACGCGATCTCGGCACAGGCCGTGTACAGTTCTCCTGTGACCCTCCCTCTGGTGAGTATCTCGCAGCATGCTGACTTTTTCTAGGTGAAGTGAAATTGCGTGAACGTGATGGTGTGTAATTTTTTTTTTTTTTTTTTTTATTTATTTATTTGCTGCCCCAACTCTTTGCCAGCTCCAGTGGTGTTCCTTCCAGGTCATGGGTGGAGTCCACGGAGGGCTCGGAAGCTGGGGCATTTTTTCATTATGCATGATGGTGGAGATGAGGATGATGGTAAGATGATGCTATGGAGGTCCGTGTGCTTTGGGAATGCGGGACAGGGCCGCATTCCACGCTTCCTGTCATAAATGTCCCGGCAATAACCAGGCCCGGGAACTACGGCAACCTGCGGTGCCGGCCTTGTAATCATCCACATCATAAGAAGTGTCATACCAAGGGAAGCACCCCCAAAGCCCATTGGGCCCATAGCACACCCGCTCTGGGTAGGAGCCGACCTAGGTAGGAAAAATCCCGCTTGCCTCGGCTGGGACTCGAACCCGGGTCTCTCGGTCCATGGTCCGAAGTGCTAACCACTACACTACGGAGGCCTTTTTTAAAACTACTTTATCGTGTTTTTTTGTTTTGTTTTGTTTTTGTTTGTTTTTGTTTGTTTGTTTTTTTTTGGGGGGGGGGTCGGGGGAAGCGCGTCGCCGCGGTGCAGCGCCACCCAATACCAGGACTATTTTCAATTTTGCTAGGGGAGAAAAGCCGGATGACCCGGAGAGAAACTCCCGATGAGCAGCCCTGGTAGGCAAGTCCGACGCGCTACCTATTACACCACCGCTCACCCCACATAATGTTGACTTTTTCTAGCTGTAGGTGATGTGAAATTGCGATGAACGTAAGTCACAGTGCTTTTAATACAGAGATCTCTCTGTTAATTGCGATTTGCGACTTTCACTTTTTTGTATCAAAGTAGATTTAGCAGCACTAAAAACGACAAAAGGGCGTTTGTGGTCAGTGTCTTTCACTATTGTAAACTGACGATCTCTCTCTCTCTCTCTCTCTCTCTCTCTCTCTCTCTCTCTCTCTCTCTCTCTCGGGGAGCCGGGGTGGCCGAATGGTAGAGCGTTGGACTTCTAATGCTCGGGTCGTGAGTTCGTATCCGGGCTGGGGCCAAATATTTGTGCTGTTTTTTTTCATTGTTGCCCCGTTTTTGATATCACCCGTATGTGGTGGAAAAGGACGTTAAACCCTCAGACACCCACCCATTCTCTCTCTCTCTCTCTCTCTCTCTCTCTCTCTCTCTCTCTCTCTCTCTCTCTCTCTCTCTCTCTCTGTAGTTCCTCATAACCGTAATCACCGGAAAAACTGATGACCTGTCATGAACTTATAACAATAAAACCGAAACTTGTACATCCTCCAAACAGCGGCAGCTTTGTCAGACAGTGCAAACTAACCTAATATCACTATGGACCACTGTTAACATTACTGTCATTTACGCATGTATATATATGAAAGGAATTAGGCTGTCTCCAAAACTAGTGTTGTCCAAAGCTTTGCAATGGGGAAGGACCACCACGACCACGACCCCCCCCCCACACACACACACACACACACTCACACACACACACACAAACGACGAAGAGTGATGTAGGCACAGATTAAGGTTGCTTTGGTATAGTTCACCCCCTTGTGCCATTTGCATCTGTTGTAAATGCTGTGCTGGCCTTTTTCTCGCCGCCCCGTCTTTGATATCACCCTTATATGGTGGAAAAGGACGTTAAACTCCCAAACACCCACCCACCCACCCACCCGCATCTGTTGTAAATGCACTACAACCGTCCAAATAGCATAGCAATTGCGAGAAACAACTTTCAGGTATGCATATCTGCTATTGAAAAAAAAAAGCTTTTTTTTTTAAAAGTAAAAAAGGAAACAAACAAAAACATAGAGATTGCACAATTACCACAAGGTAACCCCCAAATCCTAAATCTAAACCTGACCCGAACCCGGCCCTAAACCGAACTAAGCAGGCGAACTCTACTAAATGAGCTTGGCTGGGTTGGTATAGTTCACCCGATACGGGCCAAGGGTGTGAACTTTACTAACTGAGGCAGATTAATGTGCTGAAACAGAACTGGTGTATGTGTCAGGTTTGGTAGAAAAGGAAACGGTAATGACTGCGAAGTGGTTACAAGTTATCAGGGGCGCCGGAACCGGGGGGGGGGGGGGGGGGCAGCTGAAATATCAAAACGAAAGTCGTCTGATAATCACCCCCCCCCCCCCCCCAGCTTTTTACTTTTTTGGGGCAACGTCCTTCCTTTCAGTGGCTCCCTGGTTCGTAAAGGTTTTTGTCTGCGCAGCATCTGATCGCCCCCCCCCCCCCCCCCCTTTTCACTTTCTTCGGGCAACGTCCTTCCTTTCACTGGCTCACTGGTTCGGAAAGGTTTTTGTCTGTGCAGCATCTGAACGCCGCCGCCCCCCCCCCCCCCCCCCCGCTTTTCACTTTCTCCGGGCAACGTCCTTCCTTTCACTGGCTCTGGCGTTTTCCCCCTCTGAGATTCTGCCCCCCCCCCTCCCCCCAACATCTTCCGGCGCCCCTGATTAAGCAAATAAAATAAAAGCGACATAAAAGGGACAGAAACCATTTAACTTTCACAAAGGACGGCACGGGTCAACGTTTCGGCTTTCGCCTTCCTCAGGACACAAACAAATGGGACATAACTTCAACAAACAAAACTATTGTTTTCTGGTCCTTTTCTCCCCCACCGTTTTATTTTATTTTATTTTATTTTATTTTTCCCCACTCCGTGTATGTCAGTATGTCAGCAGAGTTACCTTTTGTTTGTTGAAGTTATGTCCCATTTGTTTGTGTCCTGAGGAAGGTGAAAGCCGAAACGTTGACCAGTGCCGTCCTTTGTGAAAGTTAAGTGGTTTCTGTCCCATTTATGTCGCTTTCATTTGTCAGGTTTGGTAATGATGAGAGGAATGTGTACGTTTCCGGCGTTAGAAGCCGATCGATTAATAAAGGTCTCGTAAAATCAGTTTGTAGGAAACCTAGCATTGAACCAGTGTGTGTGTGTGTGTGTGTGTGTGTGTGTGTGTGTGTGTGTGTGTGTGTGTGTGTGTGTGTGTGTGTGTGTGTGTGTGTGTGTGTGTGTGTGTGTGTGTGTGTGTGTGTGTGCTTCATTGCTACCAGGCCAGCACGGCGATTACATCCAGAACAATCTGGAATTCCTGAAGAAGAAGTGTGAGGATTTCCAGAAATGCACGGACGCCTTGTACAGCGCTGAGAACTTTCACCGCGTCCTGGCTGGCGAGGACCTTGAGTTGAGCAACATCTGTGGGTAAGACAATCATGACTACATGGTGTGTGTGTGTGTGTGTGTGTGTGTGTGTGTGTGTGTGTGTGTGTGTGTGTGTGTGTGTGTGTGTGTGTGTGTGTGTGTGTGTGTTGGGGGGGGGGAGGGGGATTGTTGTTGTTGCTGTTGTTGTTTGGGGGTTTTGTTTGGGAGCCGGGGTGGCCGAATGGTAGAGCGTTGGACTTCTAATGCTCGGGTCGTGAGTTCGTATCCCGGCTGGGGCCAAATATTTGTGCTGGCCTTTTCATCGTTGCCCCGTCTTTGATATCACCCGTATGTGGTGGAAAAGGACGTTAAACCCCCAAACACCCACCCAACCACCCTTGTTGTTGTTGTTCGTTGTCTTGGGTTTTTTCCCGGTTTTTTGTTGTTGTTGTTGTTGTTGGTTTGTTTGGTTTTGTTTGTTTTGTTGTTTGTTTGTTTGGGTTTTCTTGTTGGTTGTTCTTGTTTGTTTTTTTTAGGGGGGGGGGGGGTACGCCTGTCTATACTAAGTAGCTTAGTACTTAATATCCAGCCAGGATACAGACTCACTTCACTCCTGGCGTGGTCAAACATCCTTTTCAACTGATAGCGCAAGACACTGCAGCTTTTTTTTACAATTAGCAAATGTGCCTGTTTAGCCCCAGTCCCTCTTCCCCCGTCCACTCATTCGTCTTTTTGCAGATTTCGACCGTCATTTGGGATATTAAAAAAAAAGGCCATAAGCACTATGAATTTGATATGCTCTTAAGCCCTTTTTAAGTTGTTTCTCTATAGAGAAACAACTTTATGAGACGGGGCAGATTTTGCTACGCGCAGCAGCAAGTTTCAGTGATACAAAACAAGACTGTGACGTTTCTCCACACAATACTTACTTTCACGCATACAGTGACGTAACGAAATCTGCGTCATAGACACCTTACGTGCACACTTTGCTGCTGCGTTCTTTTTGGCGGGAGTTGACGTGTGTGTGTGTGTGTGGACGGATGTAATGATGGCTATCTGCTAAACCACCTCACCGGACGGCTTTTTACTTTGAGATAAAATGGGCAGTCATATTCTCCAGAGCTATTTTTCACGATTTTTAGCCTGCCGCATTTTGAGAACAGTTATCGCCGATTTGAAAAAATCGGTCATGTCACGAATTTTTTCGAAAAAAATGTTCAAATGGCTTCATTTTCTGAAATTGAGAAGATCATCCAATTATACTGCCTGTTTTCGTAGCACAGCTCTGTAGCTCTGACAGGTTTTGTGTAAGAAAAATATTTCCGAGGTAGGGGTGGTCTGCATATAAGGCCAAATATCTATGAAACGACTGCTTCAAATTACTCATCATTCCGGTATTTTTGTCACTTGTGCCAACTGCACATATGACATGAACTACTGCACTATTACAGCTTTAGTATTAAGAATAGCAGAGCTTTTAGATAAACACATTTTTCACGTTTCTGCGAGAAGCGCCGGTCAAAAAAGTTCCAATTTTGCAATTTCGTAAGTACAATCCAAGGCACTTAAGTCCACGTATCATCAGCTCTCTAGATCTTCCAGATTTTATGTAAAAATTAATTCAGTCACGGAAGTCACAAAAGCAACAAGGAAATCACAAGATATGTAGAAGTATCATCTGTCAGACGAGCAGCGTGAGACTGACGTCAAATGTTTGGTTCACAGACAAAATCTGCAAGTATCGTCACTGCTTCCGACATTTCATCAGCCCTCTACATCTTCCAGATTTCATGTGAAAAATAATTCAGTCGGAGAAGTCAACAAGCCAACAGGGAAATCACAAGACATGAACAAGCATCCTCAGACCATCTCAGTGCTAGAGGCTGACGTCAAAAGTTTACTTCGCGGAATTGACGTCATCTCTCTCTCTCTCTGTATGACGACCTGCCTGAGGCTGACGTCAAATGTTTAGTTCACGGAACTGACGTCTCTCTCTCTCTCTCTCTCTCTCTCTCTCTCTCTCTCTCTCTCTGGGGAGCCAGGGTGGCCGAATGGTAGAGCGTTGGACTTTCAATGCTTGGGCCGAGAGTTCGAATCCCGGCCGCTGGGGCCAAATATTTGTGCTGGCCTTTTTCTCGTTGCCCCGTCTTTGATATCACCCTTATGTGGGGGAAAAGGACGTTAAACTCCTTAACACCCACCCACCCACCCTCTCTCTCTGCCTCTCTCTCTCTCTCTCTCTCTCTCCCCCTTCTTCCCCCACCCGGCCCCACCCCCAGTCACGTGGCTAATCGGTCGAGGTCGTAGAGGATCTAGTGTCATTGGTAGAACTTGGAGAGGGGAGAACCGGCAACAATAACAACAAAACAGACAAAATAAAATGAAGTTTGGAGAAACAACTTTGTAGGACGGGGCCGTTCCTCCTTGTTATCATCTGAAGGTAATCTGTGTGCTTATTGTTTGTTTTGCAGTTTGCTGCACAAGAATGACGGTGGTCGATACGGCACGGTGAGTGACGAGTGTAGAGAGTCGGAACGGGAGGCAATACGGAGAGACATCGACAGCAGTCTGACGAAGGCACTGGTCAATCTGCCAAGGGACCACACTCAGAATAGGTGGAGGGACCTCGGAAATTGTGTAGGCAGGAACCGTTCTCCGGGCAATAAGGAAACTCCGGTGAACAAAGTCTGCAGGTATGGTTATAATGATTCTCATCATGCGATGCACATATACTACTCTGTGGGATGGAATGTATGTGCGTGCGTGCGTGCGTGCGTGCGTGCGTGCGTGCGTGCGTGCGTGCGTGCGTGTGTGTGTGTGTGTGTGTGTGTGTGTGTGTGTGTGTGTGTGTGTGTGTGTGTGTGTGTGTGTGTGTGTGTGTGTTGTTAGTTAATTATCACCATTGTTTTTCTGATTGCTATTAGGATTCTTGCTATGTGCCACGGTCTTCTGTTGTTTGTGTTTCTTTGTGTCTATGTGTTGCATATGTGTTGCATATGTTTGAGAATGGTTATGTATGTCCAACAATGCAGGTCTGCTTTCCATGAATGTATGCGTCCTGTGGCATATAATATATACTACAGCACTGCAAATACTATCCGATGTGATGTCCAACAAAAACAATGTCCTAAAAAGTGTGCAGATAGGCCTACATTTGAGAGTAGGGGCACACTTGCAAGGACATAACAAAACCATTTGTAACGTTGTCTGGAACTTATGATGATGTCTTTGTCTGTCATTAGGCTGACGGCCTGAAGTAAGACATGTCTCGGTGATGATAAACGGTAACCATACTTGTGTTGCAAACGGCTTCTAAAAACCTTTCGTTAACTGCAGGCTGAAGGAGAACTCAAACCACACTTTGGGCTTCCTGTGTGATGATCACGGGGTGGACGCAGTGACCGAGAAGTTCTTCAATCGTGAACTGGAACGTCTGCACTGCTCCTGTGCTACCATTTCTACCAACACTACTGCTGCTACGCCCGCGACTACCACCCCTCAGTCTTTACACAGTGGCATCGCCCCTCTGAAAGGTACAGACACTGTCACCATGTGATATCACGTATAACAGCACTGCACATACTATCCTATGTGATATCACATTATTACAACACTACAGATACTATAACTATGTGATATTACATATTACAGCACTTTACAGCACTACAGACACTATCCTGTGTGATATCACATTTTACAGCGCTGCAGACAGTATCACTACGTGATATCACATTTTACAGCACTGCAGACACTATCACTATGTGGTATCACGTTTTACAGCACTACAGATGCTATCACTGTGTGATATCACATTTTACAGCGCTGCAGACAGTATCACTACGTGATATCACATTTTACAGCACTGCAGACACTATCACTATGTGGTATCACGTTTTACAGCACTACAGATGCTATCACTGTGTGATATCACATTTTACAGCGCTGCAGACAGTATCACTACGTGATATCACATTTTACAGCACTGCAGACACTGTCACTATGTGGTATCACGTTTTACAGCACTACAGATACTATCACTGTGTGATATCACATTTTACAGCACTACAGACACTATCACTATGTGATATCACATATTACAGCACTACAGATACTATCACTATGTGATATCGTATATTACAGGTAGCGACTCGAAGATACGAAGAACCGAAATCGAGACTTTTATTTTAACGCTGCAGGAAAGAAAACTGTGTACGGAAACATGATCTTAGCGCAGTTTTCAGTTACAGATCTGTATGGGTTTCGCTCTGATGACCTAAACCATGCTCACGCTGAGTGAAATGTTAAAGTCTTTGTGTTATTGTCGTTATTTCTTAAAATCCCGAGCCTGACCACCGCCTGTCCACTATACGATAAGACTTGTTAAAAAGAACAAGCCGCTGCACACCAGGAGGAACCACTTCAAGCCACTATTACGCAAGGCGTGGGCCTTCCCCGCTAGGCCCGAGACCGTTGCAGATTGCATAATAGTGGCTTGAAGTGGCTCCGAGTGATCTGAAGATTTCAAGTAAAATTGCGATTTTAGCATGGGCTTTCAACAGTTATGTCTTAAGGCGAACTTAAGAAAAAAATTCAGACACTGAATTGAATTGAATTGAATTGAATTGAATTGAATTGAATTGAATTGAATTGAATTGAATCGTATGGTTCAACACATGACACGTCCTGTTGTTGCAGAGGGCGGAAAGCTGACTAAAGAGGTCGGGATTTGTGTTGGGCTGGGTCTTGTCCTACTGACTGCCACCATCGCCTAAAGGGTGAATTC
The DNA here is from genome assembly GCA_018292915.2 of Batillaria attramentaria. Lineage (NCBI taxonomy): Eukaryota > Metazoa > Mollusca > Gastropoda > Batillariidae > Batillaria > Batillaria attramentaria. Next base: position 781,123 of record JACVVK020000028.1, on the reverse strand, counting down.
GAATGACCAGAAAAGAAGGAGGCTGGACCGTGACTCTCGAGCAAAATGCCATAGAACCTCAGCTCTTCCTGGAGGCATTTGGCGCCACCACCTCAAGAACGCCTTCCTTTGTACAGCAACGAAGATCACCTCATCCCTGTCCAAACGGCTTCATTGGCCATGTGAAGCCGATTGGACAGAGATGAGATCACCTAGGAAAACAAGGGGAGCCGGGGTGGTCGAATGGTAGAGCGTTGGACTTCTAATGCTCGGGTCGTGAGTTCGATCCCGGCTGGGGCCACATATTTGTGCTGGCTTTTTCATCGTTGCCCCGTCTTTGATATCACCCTATGTGGTGGAAAAGGACGTTAAACCCCCACACACCCACACACCCACCCTAGGAAAACAAGATCAGCGACAAGGAACCGTCACTCTAGATGCTTCGGGTTACTTGTGCCGCGGGACGCGATTGGCTGAATTCTAAAGGCTCGACCTTTTTTATTGACAGGAGTGGAGTCGTCCATTGCCAAAGCAAGACATTCATAGCACGTAAATGTTAAGGAAATAAAATCAGGAATCCTTGCATTTTAGTTTTGTGTGTGTGTGGGGGGGGGGGGGATGTAGGTGTCATGAAACCCTTCACCGATAATGAAATAAGCTGAAACAAGTGACCGCACTTCATGCAAAACACTGTTTTTGGGGTTGTTCTTCCTTGGTATCGGCCGGTTCACTTGTTTCGGCTTATTTCACTGAACTATGTCTGTGAGGATCGGAGCTTGGGATGACTGAGTACACTGCTGAATTACGTGAAGCGAAAAACAAACAAGCAATGACAAAACAACAACAACAACAACAAAAATTGCTTGGCACCTGAATACGTCTTAAGCTCCTTTTCCATGACCGACGTTCGTCGACAGACATCGGCCGATTGTCGGGCAACTAAAATCTACCATGGAAACGCGCGCTCGCCGACTCGCTCCCACAAGTATGGCTGGTCGTGAATCAAATCGATTATTTCGATGACTTTAGCCGCCGAAACTTGAGGCTGAACACTGCTAGCAGCCATCTTCAAAGTTTCCGGTGTCCGGATCAAGGCCGCATTCCGCTAGCGGCCAGTCAGATCGCTTGGATTTCCGCCGACAAGGTCACCGACTCGCCCAGCCCCTTTTCCATGACCGACGTACGTCGCCCGACAATCGGCCAACTTCGCGTCCCACCTGAAGATCGTCCATGGAAAAGGAGTTGGCAGACATCGGGCGACGCGTCGGTGAGAGTAGAGCGGCGCTCTACTCTGGGCGAGTCGGTGACCTTGTCGGCGGAAATCCAAACGTAGTCTACTGATTGACCGCTAGCATAGGAATGCGGCCTTGATCCGGAAACTTTGAAGATGGCGGCTAGTAGAGCTGTGAACCGGTTCAAAAATCCAAACCGGTTTTTAACCGGTTTTTTAACTTCAAACCGGTTTTTTAAACCGGTGTTTTTTTCCGGTTCAGTCATCACCAAAAGGTGTTTGAGTTCTGCACAAAATATTGGCGTTTTATGCGATGCATGTTCATATATATATGTGTGTGTGTTCAAGTGCATCAGCGATCAGGCTGTCAGGCTGCAGTAAACTGATTGCTAGTCGTCAAAAATAAATATTGGCTAAACAAACAAACACACAAAACGAACAAACAAACAAGAAAAAAGAGGAGAAGGAGGAGGAGAAGAAGAAGTGCGGAAAAAAATGTCAACAACATTCCCCCCCCCCCACTCCTCCTCCTCCCCCAACCCCAGCTTAGGTTACAGAGTAGGATACAGACGAGACTACAAGATCTGCAGATACGTTACAAGAATTCCAGCGGCCGCCAAGAAGAAATTAGAAGAAACAAGGAGGAACGGCCCCGTCGTACAAAGTTGTTTCTCCAAACTTCATTTTATTTTGTCTGTTTTGTTGTCGGTTCTCCCCTCTCCAAGTTCTACCAATGACACTAGATCCTCTACGACCTCGACCGATTAGCCACGTGACTGGGGGTGGGGGGTGGGGCCGGGTGGGGGAAGAAGGGAGAGAGAGAGAGAGAGAGAGAGAGGCAGAGAGAGGGGTTGGGTGGGTGGGTGTTTAGGAGTTAAACGTCCTTTTCCACCCCATAAGGGTGATATCAAAGACGGGGCAACGAGAAAAAGGCCAGCACAAATATTTGGCCCCAGCGGCCGGGATTCGAACTCTCGGCCCAAGCATTGAAAGTCCAACGCTCTACCATTCGGCCACCCTGGCTCCCCAGAGAGAGAGAGAGAGAGAGAGAGAGAGAGAGAGAGAGAGAGAGAGACGTCAGTTCCGTGAACTAAACATTTGACGTCAGCCTCAGGCAGGTCGTCACAGAGAGAGAGAGAGAGAGAGATGACGTCAATTCCGTGAAATAAACTTTTGACGTCAGCCTCTAGCACTGAGATCGTCTGAGGATGCTTGTTCATGTCTTGTGATTTCCCTGTTGGCTTTGTGACTTCTCCGACTGAATTATTTTTCACATGAAATCTGGAAGATGTAGAGGGCTGATGAAATGTCGGAAGCAGTGACGATACTTGCAGATTTTGTCTGTGAACCAAACATTTGACGTCAGCCTCACGCTGCTCGTCTGACAGATGCTACTTCTGCATATCTTTCCGGATTTCCTTGTTGCTTTTGTGACTTCCGTTACTGAATTAATTTTGACATAAAATCTGGAAGATCTAGAGAGCTGATGAAACGTGGACTTAAGTGCCTTGAATTGTACTTACGAAATTGCAGTATCGGAACTTTTTTGACCGGCGCTTCTCGCAGAAACATGAAAAAATGTGTTTATCTAAAAGCTCTGTTATTCTTAATACTAAAGCTACAATAGTGCAGTAGTTCACGTCATATGTGCAGTTGGCACAAGTGACAAAAATACCGGAACGATGAGTAATTTGAAGGAGTCTTTTAATAGATATTTGGCCTTATATGCAAACCACCCCTACCTCGGAAACATTTTTCTTACACAAAACCTGTCAGAGCTACAGAGCTGTGCTACGAAAACAGGCAGTATAATTGGATGATCTTCGCAATTTCAGAAAATGAAGCCATTTGAACATTTTTTCCGAAAAAATTCGTAACATGAACGATTTTTTAAAATCGGCGATAACTCCTTTAAAAATGCCGCAGGATAAAATTCGTGAAAGGTAGGTCTGGAGAAGGTGAATTCCCATTTTATTTCAAAGTAAACAGGCCTCCAACGAGGTGGTTTAGGAGATAGCCATCATTACATCCGCACACACACACACACACACACACACACACACACACACACACACACACACACACACACACACACACACACACACGTCAACTCCCGCCAAACAGAACGCAGCAGCATAGTGTGCACGTCGAGTGTCTATGACGCATATTTGGTTACGTCACTGTGTGCGTGAAAGTAAGTATTGTGTGGAGAAACGTCACAGTCTTGTTTTGTATCACTGAAACTTGCTGCTGCGCGTAGCAAAATCTTCCCCGTCTTAAAAAGATGACTTAAAGTAACTTTAGTACGTGTACTATAGTCTATGACCAAAACACCGGTTCGCGGCAACTCGAACCGGTTCGGCGAACCGGTTCAAATGGGAACCGGTTTTAACCGGTAAACCGGTTAACCGCGGCAGCTCTAGCGGCTAGCAGTGTTCAGCCTCAACTTTCGGCGGCTAAAGTCATCGAAATAATCGATTTGATTCACGACCAGCCATACTTGTGGGAGCGAGTCGGCGAGCGCGCGTTTCCATAGCAGATTTTAGTTGCCCGACAATCGGCCGATGTCTGTCGACGTACGTCGGTCATGGAAAAGGGGCTTTAGTGCTATTATACTTCTGTTTATGGTGAAAAATGTAAGGTCCGTCTCTCTGGAGAAACAACGTTTCGCTAGCAAAATAAATGCTGAATGAAATGAGAAGTTGCGGATCTGAGACTTTGCGCTCTCTCTCTCTCCCTCTCTCTCTCTCTCTGATTTGTTTATCGTGTGTATTTTTCTCTCCTTTCTTTATTTCCCTTAGATAGTTTATACTTTTTTTAAACTTTTTTATGTTGTTGTCTTTTTTTAAGTACCCTTTAATGTAGAATAGCAGGACAGCATGTAAGATAGGCAGCAATGCCTAAATGCTTTATCCTGAATTAAAAAAAAACACGTTTCATCATCATCATCATCATCATCATCTCTCTCTCTCTCTCTCTCTCTCTCTCTCTCTCTCTCTCTCTCTAGCTTGACATTACTTGATATGCTCCGTTGTATTTTATTTGTTTGTTTTTAGCTTTGCCTTTTTTCTCTCTCTTTTTATTTTTTTTTTTTATTTTTTTTTTTTTTTTTGTAGTTTGGATCATGTAGTACTTCTTAGTTCTTTTTTCTGTTTTCGTTTTCTGTAGCAAGGACAAGTTGTGAGATAAGCACTTGTGCTTAACACTTATATCCTTGTAAAATAAAGTTCATTCATTCATTCATTCTCTCGTGGGGGAGCCGGGGTGGTCGAATGGTAGAGCGTTGGACTTCTAATGCTCGGGTCGTGCGTTCGATCCCGGATAGGGCCAAATATTTGTGCTGGCTTTTTCGTCTTTGATATCACTCTATGTGGTGGAAAAGGGCGTTAAACCCCCACCCACCCACCCACCCACCCTCTCTCTCTCTCTCTCGTGGCTTGCTAGTGTCGATCCGGTATTAAGAGCAGGAAGATCATGATAAATCACGTAAATAACAAAACCGAAACTTGCATTTTCCTTCCACACAACGGAGGCTATGTCAAACAGGGCGAACGTTGTATTTTTAACCTCCATTACTTTGTTCTGCCATGAATGCACAGCACAAGGAGACAATGGTTGTTATTATAATTTGGGGGGTCAAAGTCCTATTTTTTTTAACATTTAAGTGTCAGTGTAGATTTCTCGTAGGAGAGGGGTGGGTGGGCGGTGGGGGCGCAATAATAATAATAATAATAATTGCATTAATATAGGCGCTTTATCCCAAATATTTGGCTCAAAGCGCCGCGAGCTAAACCCAACACGCACGCTCACGCGAATCACTCGGATTCTCTCACACACTGGACATGAACACATTACAAACACGTGGTGCGAAGGGCCAGCTCAGCAATTTAAGTTCGGAAGTTTTGAATTGCATTTTTTAAAACAATTTTGGGGGGCTGAACATTTCCAAAGCAGAGGGAGAGGAAGCCGGAGGACCCGGAGAGAACCCGCGACGGTCGGCCCGAATGAACAGTGCCACATACGAGAAAGAAAAATCAGTTCTTCGCTCCGAGTGGGACTCGAAGCTGACCTCTCGGTTACGTCGCAAATATATAGTGTAGACGGGCTAGATTTATCGTACGAACGACTAACGCGCCTATTATATCACATCAGATTAACAGGACTCGCTGACTGTGGGGGGGTGAAACGAAATGGGCGAGCGTTTTTTTTTTTTGTTTTTTTTGGTTTTTTTTTTTGGGGGGGGGGGGAGGGGGGGTGCTATGCCGCTCTAAATCATTTCTGTCGTACGCATCAAGTTTTCCCGCGCGTTCTAGTGTGAGACCCCTTGGTGCGCGTCTCGTCCGCAACGAAAATCTCTGTCGCGGGCCGATAGAAAATGTTCTATTCTTGCGACAATGACGCGCGTAAATTATTGCTATCAGCAAAGACATTACATTACCGGTAATGTAATGTCTTTGCTATCAGCCAATCAGAAACGAGTATGAGCCTGGTAGGGGAACTTCATCTTCTTCGGATGATCCGTACGACGCCATCTTGTAAAAACTTTTGTAGCTGTCTACGTCACGCTAGTGTGAGAGCACGATCACGCGCGTGCGACGTGGGTAGCGACACGCACGCTCGATGTGCCAAGCGTTGCGCACGGGGCGTTACGCTAGTCAGTGTGAGAGGGCCCTTAGTGCGATTAAAAGCGGCCGTTTACCACGCAGAAACCGACTTGAACTAATACGTTACTACAATCTAAAGATGTGTATTTGCTCAAGTTTAAAAAAAAAACAAAAAAAAACCTCTTAAAAACGTATGCAAACATTGCAATTTTAATTGAAATCTTCAGATCACTAGAAGCCACTTCAAGCCACTATATTATGCAATCTTCAGCGGTCTTGGACCCTAGATGGGAAGGCCCACGACTTGTGTAATAGTGGCTTGAAGTGGCTCCTACTGGTGTGCAGTTTGTTCTTTTTAAACAGTCGGGGAGCCGGGGTGGTCGAATGGTAGAGCGTTGGACTTCTAATGCTCGGGTCGTGAGTTCGATCCCGGCCGGGGCCAAATATTTGTGCTGGCTTTTTCATCGTTGCCCCGTCTTTGATATCACCCGTATGTGGTGGAAAAGGACGTTAAACCCCCAAACACCCACCCCACCCACCCTTTTTAAACAGCCGCATCATATAGTGGGCAGGAGGTGGTTGGTCTTGGGCTATTAAAGAGACAACGGCTTTGGATGAGAGCAATCGTCGTCTAAACTTTTGAAGCGGCATAGCAACGGAAAAAAAAGGTCGGCCATTTTGATTACCCCCCCCCCCCCCCCCCGTGGATACAGGGAAGTTGCAACTGAGAGTTGTGTTTCAGTGTTAGCGTGCGTTCGAAACAGTGTGGTAACCTAGTGAGTCTGGTGCACGGAGAGAGAGAGAGAGAGAGAGAGAGTAGGGCGTAAAGCCCGTGACGAGCTTGACAAAGCGTAGACTGAAAGATTATTGCGAGACGTACAAGCGAAGACTACGGTTAGTCTGCGGCTATGTCCTACCAGGTGCACGCTGATGATAGTCCCGACGTTATAAGTCTGTGACTAGAGCTAAACCGACGACTAGTCTAGTTGGGACTAGAGCTAAGTCTCCGATTAGTCTAGTTGTGACTAGAGCTAAGTCTCCGATTAGTCTAGTTGTGGCCAGAGCGAAGTCTCCGACTAGTCTAGTTGTGGCCAGAGCGAAGTCTCCGACTACTCTAGTTGTGGCCAGAGCGAAGTCTCCGACTAGTATAGTTGACTGTTGTGACTAGAGCTAAGTCTTCGACTAGTCTAGTTGTGACTAGGGCTAAGTCTCCGATCAGTCTAGTTGTGACTATAGCAGAGTCTCCGATTGGTCTAGTTTCTTCTCATGCATCACACCCCTGAATGCAGTACAACGACGTCTATTGACCGCGCGGTTTGAAGAACCTGAGGACTAGTTTGTAGAACATTGGACTGTCTGGGTGACAGTATAGAAGTGCCAAACTCTGTTTTGTGTTCGGATATGGCGCAGACAGGTAGTACACCACCGGGTGCTCGGATTCACCCTAAAGATACGGACCACAGCAAGTAATATCTTGTGTTACTGCCTGAGGACTACAGTTGGTAGTACACGGACGGTGGAGAAGAGCCGGTCGTGTTTTGTTTTGTGTTCGGGTATGGCGCAAACAGGTAGTACACCACCGGGTGCTCGGATTCACCCTAAAGATACGCACCACAGCAAACTCAACACAGGAGGAGGAAACGGACAGTGGGGTGGGAATCTTCAGGCAGGACGTTCCGAGAGAAAGACACGGGACAACATCGATGTGAACGGCATCCACAACGCAGAAAGGAAAACTAGGGTTACTGTCCCGTCTGTGGGGGGCAATATCGTCGTGATAAGAACTCCGAAACCAACACCAACCACTACTGTCACCACCACTACAACTACTGCAACCACCACCATCATCACCACCACTACCTCCAGCGCCACTACCACTGGCCAATCCTCTGGAGATGCCGAGTCCCTCTGTCAGCCTGTATCTGGTGAGCATCTGTCGTTATTATCATTATGGTCAACACCGTCTGCCGATATATCTAATTACTTCTACATCGCTGTTTAAAGTGTTCATACGTATTTTATTCATGATTAGTGAATAGTCTGCCTGACATCAGTGACACCGTGGGTTTCAAATCTGTTCTTATATACCTGCAGGCAGCGTTTCTTTCAAGACTTCTTAAATACTTCGCCTTCAGGTCGCCTTCCGTAAATTGCTTGCCGCTATCCATAGTCAACCTGTCTCTAAATCGCAGAAAGGAAAACAAGGGTTACTTTCCCGTTTGTTTTTCACAATATCGCCGAGAAGAGAACTCCGAAACCAACACCAACCACTTCTGTCACCACTAAACCAACAACTGCATCCACACACCACCACCACCACCACCACGGGGTGCCGGGATGGCCGAATGGTAGAGCGTTGGACTTGCAATGCTCGGGTCGTGAGTTCGAATCCTGGCTGGGGCCAAATACTTGTGCTGGCTTTTTCATCTTTGCCCCGTCTTTGATATCACCCGTATGTGGTGGAAAAGGACGTTAAACCCCCAAACACCCACCCACCACCACCACAACCACTGGCCAGTCGTCTGGGGATGCCGAGTCCCTCTGTCAGCCTATAAAAATTATCTGGTGGGCATCTGTCGCGATATTTGTGGTCCACACCGTCTGCCGATGATTACGTATACATTTTACCGTCTGCCGATATATCTAATTATGCACGTAAAGGAAATGTGTATTATGTAATTATTTATTATCGTCAAAATGCATTTTCCGAAACCGAGCTGGTAGAGTGTTCCAATTTTTGTGAAAGTTTAGCAAACAAATGCAAGAAATCTGTACTTATTTCCAAGTGAATTCTCTGTAAAGGGCTGGCTAAAGGTTTGGCATATGTGTTACCACTTTTGACTAAATCAGGTCTGAATACGGTGCATGTATACTTTCTTTTGCCTCTCAGCGTATGTCAGGTTTCGTAATGGTGGAAGGAATAATGATGTACATTTTATTATAGCCGACGAGAAGATAGCGGAAGGCTCAGCATTTTGGGGCACTGACAAAGTTGTGTATGTGTGTGTGTGTGTGTGTGTGTGTGTGTGTGTGTGTGTGTGTGTGTGTGTGTGTGTGTGTGTGTGTGTGTGTGTCTCTCTCTCTCTCTCTCTCTCTCTCTCTGCCTGCCCTCCTGCCTGTTCGTCTATCTGTGTGTCTCATTTATGTCATTTAACGCAGGCCAGCACGGCGATTACATCAAGAACAATCTGGAATTCCTGAAGAAGAAGTGCGAGGATTTCCAGAAATGCACGGACGCCTTGTACAGCGCTGAGAACTTTCACCGGGTCCTGGCCGGCGAGGACCTTGAGTTGAGCAACATCTGTGGGTAAGACAACCATTGTAAGACGGGTACGAGCACGTCGGCCTGCTCTCTTTGACACAGTTGTCCGATCAGTATAGTAAATCACCTCAAATGTTGGCTCGGCCAAGCTTAAGAGTTCACTCACCCAAAGTGGCGTCAGAGTCTTTGCCACTTTTTACAGTTAGTCGTTCTGCCCCCCCCCCCCCCCATCACCCTCCGCCCCCACCTCGTAAAAAAAAAAAAAAAATGCGCAACGCGGAGTACGCGTTTGAAGGAGAATTAGTAACTAGTATTCACATCATCTCTTTGCACAACAGACACTAGAAAGATATCTCCATATGATACGGGAGTAAGTCTGCATCTTTCTGTTGTTATTTGGTAAGAGGACCCAAACATCATGGATTTGATAGGTATTTTTTACTATTTGACTTGTTGTTGTTGTTGTTGTTGTTGTTGTTTCATTCGCAGGTTGCTCCACAAGAATGACCGTGGCCGATACGTCACACTACGTGATGAATGTAGCGAGTCGGAACGCGATGCCATACTGAGAGACATCGACAGTAGTCTGACCAAGACACTGGTCAGCCCGCCACAGGACCACACTACTGACAGCTGGAACAAACTCAGAAGATGTTTCGAAAAGAACAACTCTCCCGGCCAGAGGGAAACTGTCGTGGACAAAGTGTGCAGGTAGGCCTGCAGTAGAGATCGGGTGCAGACTTTCAAAGACGTGACATTAAAATGGGAGCGAAGAGGGTTTAGGAGTAGAGTAGTGGTGGGGGCTGGGGGGGGGGGGGCATTTGGAACGTTGTCTATTTGTGCTGCTGTCTTCGTCTATCATTAACTTGACTGTCTAATGTCGGACATGTCTCAGTGATGATAGAAGGCAGACATCGGTGGCTCTCAGGTCTCATTCCAAAAGTGTGTTAAGTATCTAGGTGTCAGGATCGACCAGACGCTTTCCATGCATGATCAGATCAGCAGCGTCTGCCGTGCGGCTTTTCTTGAGCTCCGCAGGATCTCCTCACTTAGGCCGCTCCTCTCTGAAAGTGCAGCTTCAAGACTTGTCAACGCGTTCATAACGTCTCGATTGGATTACTGCAACTCCGTGTTTGCAGGTTTACCGGCAGACCAGATCTCTCATTTGCAGATGATCCAGAACAATGCGGCGCGTCTCGTTTTGAGAAAACGAAAGAGGGACCACGTTATGCCTCTGCTAAAACATTATTATTATTATTATTAAGGTTACCATCCTCGTGTTGCAAACGGCTCCAAAAAGCGTTCTTCTGCTTCAGACTGAAAGAGAACTCAAACCACACGTTGGGCTTCCTGTGTGATACTCTCGAGGTGGACACAGTGACGGAGAAGTTCTTCAACCATGAGCTGGAACACCTGCACTGCTTCTGCTCCGCACTTACAGCTGCAACTAGTCCAAAGCAACCAAACTTTCAAAAGGCAACAGGTGGTTAAACCTAGCACTACGGCGGTAGTTTTGATCATGATAATGCATTGATGCTTTGATGAAGTGTTGTTGTCAGTAACTGGTGGTGTCGGAAGTGTTGGTAATGGGTGTGTGTGTGTGTGTGTGTGTGTGTGTGTGTGTGTGTGTGTGTGTGTGTGTGTGTGTGTGTGTGTGTCAGTGTGTGTGTGTGTGTGTGTGTGTGTGTGTGTGTTTCTGCCTAAACTACTCATGCGTACTCGTCCATGGTTTCCAGTCCTCAACCTACATATAATTACATATAATGACATAACCCCTTAAAAATGCATAAATACACTGTGTGGCACCACATCTGTATGACAAGTCACTACAGTAGAGGAGTTTTGCTCTGATGAATAATCATTCCTTGCTTACACTGATATTTCAACACAGTCATGGCACTTGCTGTTGTTGCAGACTGCTGGAAGTTGACTACAATGTGGATCGGGATTGGTGGGGCTGGGCTGGGTCTCGCCCTACTGATAGCCGCTGTCATCGTCTTCACTTTGCTTTTCAGACGTCATCGTCGCAAGCTGAAGCAGACAGTGT
>JACVVK020000028.1:702500-765000 GCA_018292915.2 Batillaria attramentaria | reverse complement strand
GGCGTCCCTTATTAAGTACCCATTTTATTATTTTATTATTATTATAACAAATACGGACCAGTGAGGAAAACGTCGTGACCAGCGGCGTGAATGTTTGGGTTCCTAGTCGGGATTCGAACTCACGACTTGAGTATTTACAGTCCAAAGCACTGTCAGCTCGGCTGTTATGGCTCCTCGGCTTTGTTGCACGTGGATACACTCAGATATACTTTGGCCCTATTCGCACCCAGTGCCTAGAACTGCTGATCTGGAAGAAAGAGGGCGTGAAAATGGTTCTTGATGCGCTGATCAATCCTGTGACACAGGAAGCCGAGGGGTTTTCCGGCGCAACTGCGCGACGCCAGAGGCAACCCTGTACCTGGTCCTCGCTTCTCGTTTCTCCTGTGACGACGTCCAAATCGGGCTAACCGAGACCGAGCCGAGTTAAGTGACACCTAAGAAGGAAATAAAAATACTCGGTTACAAGGAAAGTGGACACTTGCGAACAACTTTGAGGTCCCAGTGTTATTTCATAGTGTGCACAGACGCGATGAAAACTGTCGCATTCACCGGCACAGTACATTTTCAGCCTGGTTAGAGAGTAATTCCTGCATGTGCTGTCTCCCTTGCCGCAACAAGCAGGCATTGTGAAATAACACTGGGACCTCAAAGTTTGTCGCAACTGTCCACTTTCCTTGTCACCGAGTATTTTTTTTTTTTCTTTCTTTCTTACCTATCACTTAGCTCGGCTCGGTCTCGGTTAGCCCGATCTTGGCATCGTCGCAGGGGCCAAGAGAAGCGCGGATCCGGGTACAGGGTTGCGCCAGAGGACAAGGAAGTTAGCTGATTTGTACACAAAGTGAGCTTAACACTTAAAAAGCTCGTACAAAAATCGCAATTTTACTTGAAATCTTCAGATCACTCGCAGCCACTTCAAGCCACTATTACGCAATCTGCAACGGTGTCGGGCCTAGCGGGGAAGGTCCACACCTCACGTAACAGTGGCTTGAAGTGGCTGCTACTGGTGTGCACTGAGTGGCTTGTTCTCCTTAACCAGTCTTATCGTATGGCGGGCGGTGGTCGGAATCGGGCTCTTAAGCGTTAAACAATGAGACAATCTTGGTGACTGCAACTGTCTCCATCCGGCGGACGGAACAGGCCAGAGTCCTATGTACGAAGTTAGCTGATTTCCCGGAAACACGACCGAAACCGCGCGTGACTGATGGGGGAAAAGGTTTTCTATTCAAGGTCGTCCGCAAAAAAACGAGGCCATTCCCATCGTCACGGGGTTTAAGCAAAATGTGCGGGCGTTTTTTCCTGTGCCCTACCGCTTCAGAAGTTTCGACGACGAGTACTCTCAGCCAAAGCCGTTATTTTGAAATAGGAGCATATACGAATGGGTTGGTGGGAGTTTGAGAGTTTAACGTCCTTTTCCACCGCATACGGTCGATATCAAAGACGGGGCAACGAGAAAAGGCCTGGGCCCGTATGTAAAAGTCGAGGTTAGGGTTTTTAGCCCCGGGCTAGAGTGTAACCTCGAACTAAACTAGCTCTAGGGTTAAAGGTTTTTGTTTTGTTTTTGTGTTTTAAATCAAGGCGCAGGCCCATTCCAGCAAGGTGCCTAAGCCGTCATAGAAGAATTTTTTATTTCTTTCATCGCTTCCTTTTTTTTAATTAAATTTTGCTTTTGGGTTTCTTTTGTCCTAGTCTGGGTTAGACCCGTAGCCGTGGGTTAAATTAACCTCGACTTTTACATACGGGCCCAGCACAAATACGGGATTCGAACTCACGACCCGAGCATTGAGAATCCAACGCTCTATCATTCGGCTATCCCGGCACCCCATTGGCATGTACATATATTAGATTGTATTATTACAAGTCGTTTTCTGGTGGATAACCGGCCCCATTCTTCCTAACCCCACAGAGGCTCGCATTAAGTACAAAATTGCTTGCATGTGCTACCGTGCCATTAGTCAGTCAGGACCTTCTTATCTGAGTTAGTTCACGTCTACGTACCAACACACTCTGCAAACCACGTGTCTTCACTAAAACCTTTGGAGAAAGGTCTTTCTTTTCTGCAGCACCGACTATTTGGAATTCGCTTCCTTAATCTGTCCGCTCAGCAAGTACTGACTCGGCCTTCCGCTCTGCTTTAAAAACCTATCCCTTTAACGAATTCTTTCACTGAGCCGGGGGCGAGGGGGTGGGGGGGGGGGGACCTGGAGCATCCTGACCATGGACCTGATTGTAGTGTTTGATACTTTGTGTGTTTTGTGAGGGTGTACTACTTGTTTGTATGTGATTGCATTGTTCTGTTTTTCTTTTCTTGTAAAGCGCTGTGAGCTCTGAGAGAGCTGTGAGATAGAGCGCTATATAAATATCACTTGTTATTATTATTATTATTATTATTATTATTAACCGACAACCGGAAGTACCAAAACGTTTTTTCGTTGCGACGATTTTTCAACTTTGGAAGGCGACTGTTGGGAAAACGCGGTGCTACGGCGTGGAAATTTAAAAAAAAAAAAAAAAATTCAAATCAGGGTGCTTTGATTTTGAGCAGTATAGCACCGGAAAAACCGCCCGTCCGTTTTGTTTACCCCCCGTGATCCTGCAAAAGAGGCTATGACCCTCTGTCTGCAATACCGGAATTCTGTATTCATATTCAGGGACAGACGTGATGGTGGAAGAACACGAGAGATCCCGAGGACTGACGGAAAATTATGGAAATAGCGGGCCCCGGATCGAATCAGGGATGGTTAATTGCCAGAATGGGCGTGGAAGTGGGCCAGCATCCGCTGGGTCGATGCAGCAAAAGAGAGTTTATTTATATATACGTGCAACTCTTATGCGTCAGGGGAGCCGATAATGGACATTAGCTGGGACAGATATAGCGTACACAAATAGGGTTGTACGCTCAAAGCACAGGGCTCCGGGGGGCTGAAAATATCTTTAGTGTTGTACGCCAGCCTGTCAAACCAGGTGTAGCAGTCCAGATTATACCCCGCCTGGAGTATACCCCCGTATAAACTGGCCTAGCCCAGACTATACCCCCGTATAAACTGGCCTAGCCCAGACTATTCCCCGTATAAACTGGTCTAGCCCAGACTATACCCCGGGGTGTACTCTGGCCTAGGCCCATTTAACCCTCTCCTGCCCACTTTAACACCCCTACCACTGATCTATACCCAGGGGGCTGAGCCGGCCTAGGCTACTTTATACCCGAGGGTATAAAGTAGCCAGGGGTATACTCCGGCCTGTTACACCGGTAAGCTTGTTGGGCTTTCCGGTACGTAATATCTTGGGGCAGCACTGAAGACCTTGAAAACTCTGGACTCTGTAAGGGAATTCGAACTGACAACCGTTATTTGGTATAGAGGCCTAAGCCCCATGAATTTCATTTACATTTAGTACCTATTAGGACAGGGCTGGAATCTTGATGTTTGAAGTCTTCGCCATACGAGTGATTGGCGATCCGTCCCTTTTTTTAGTATTTTACCGCTGGGCGATAGAGTTAAGCTGGGTGGGTGTTTGGGAGGTTTACGTCCTTTTCCACCACGTATACGGGTGATATCAAAGACGGGGCAACGATGAAAAAGCCAGCACAAATATTTGGCCCTAGCCGGGATACGAACTCACGACCCGAGCATTAGAAGTTCAACGCTCTACCATTCGGCCACCCCGGCTCCCCAGAAAAGGGAAGTAGACTAGATGCTCCAAGTCTCAGAATGTAAGAGTTTTTTAAGGTCAGTCGTTTTAAAGACGCCATGATGAGCTGGGGATCACGGGAAGTCACGGGACGTCACTCACAAGTGCAGCAGGAGCCCGGGGCGAGCTGGGATGAAATTGTCTTGATCTGCCAATCGCGCCACTGCAGCCGACTGGCCATAGATCACAGAGCTTCATATCGCTATGCACAGAGCTACACATCGCAATACAGCTGCAATAGCCAATGACGAAGTACTGCAGAGGCGTCACACGATGAATTTGGCAGAATGGATCCTGCTTGGAGACTCCGTATTAACGTTCTAAACATACTGGCGGTCGTTGAAGCTAATTCTGTAATAGTGAACCGATCCTTTGGATAGCACACTCCTCTTTATGTGGCCTTAGTAAATCAAAAGCAGTAGGCTACTTTACTCAAAAGTCACTTGTCCGTTCACGCACCCAGCCACGCATCCCTCCCAGGAAAAGAAAAAATACTGGAAACCAGCCAAAGTCATGAGTTTCGTTAAGTACCTGTAAATATTCAAAGGAAAAGAAACAGACAGTGACCACAGAGGGTCCATACAAAACCTGAAAAAGAATCGGTATGCATCCGCAGAGTAAAGTAACAACAATTTTAACGATATACATCTCAAAATCATTCGTAAAGGAATATGATTTTTTTTTTCATGAACGATATAAGTTAAGTACGTCTTCTGGCTTCGGGAATTCGATTTTTGCTTGCTAGAAAGAGAGAGAGAGAGAGATGTGTCCGGGGTTTGCAAATGACGTGCTGTATGTTACTGACCTTAGCCGCCAACTCGGAATATCGATCGGGTATAATCGGGATGGGGGGCGCAAGGGGATGGAGGGAGGGGCCAAGAGGTCCCGTGCCAGGAAGCTCTCAACTTGTAGCACGCACCACGAGGGCGGGAGAGAGAGAGAGAGAGAGAGCGAAAAAGCACGTGTCCTACGAAATGCCCCGTCGCGGCTCCTGCATCCACATCGCGTACACGTCAAACTGTCGGTGCTTTGAAAGATCAAACTCGGAAATTTTCTCAAGTTCTGAGGACTTACCTAAAATAGCACGGTGACTGCGACCACGCACGTACTTAGCCCGCCGGCGCGCGCGCATCAAGCACCCGCTGGCTAGTGCTTCGAAACTTGCCGTGTGATGCACGTGCTTGTCTAATCACTTATCCTACTACTTCAGTCTCCACACTGCAAGACTTTCTTCGACCATGTGTAATCCTGATACGTGCCCGTGTTTGGTTTGTGCCTTGTTCTCGTCCACAGGGTAAGATGGTGTACGTATAGGTCAGTTGAACACTGCTGTCTGATGCACTTGATTTCTTCACTTACTCTCTCTTCCAAGACCTTCATCGACATCGTGGCATGTAAACGTGCTCGGGTTGTTGAGACTGTTCTTGTCCAGGAGGTAAGACGGTCCATGTCCAGATTCGTTGAAAGTTGCCTTCAGATCTCTCGTGTCACGTCTGGAACAATTTCCACACGAAGCGGATGAGCCTTCTACATTTGGGCCTTCGAGGTGGACTAGTGCAACATGTAAAGTGGACTATGGCAACATGTCATGTGGACTATGGCAACATGTCATGTGGACTATAGCAACATGTAATGTGGACTATGGAAAGATTTTACAAAGTCCACTATGGAAACATGTGGACTATGGAAGCATGTAAAGTGGAATATGGAGTGGTGGGGTGGGTGTATGAGAGTTTAACGTCCTTTTCCACCACATATAGTGGACTATGGAAACATAGAGTGGACTATGGAAACCTATAAAATGGACTATGGAAACATACAAAGTGTACTATGGAAACATGTAATGTGGACTATGGAAACATGTTATAAAGTGGACTATGGAAACATGTTTTATAGTGGACTATGGAAACACGGAAGGTGGACTATGGAAACAATGAAGTGGCCTCTTTAGACTTGACTGTATTTGCTGAGAGTGATGTGTAGCTGTGTAAGACACTGACACCATACATAGTCTTTGCTGACACACAGGACCAAGGCTGCAGTGGAGCGCATACATGCAGTGTCAAAGTCTGGTGGTCATGGACACAGTACTGTCGGTGATCACTACATCGCCATGCATGTCAGGATCGATTGTACGTGACAGGTTAATAACTGGACAAAGGGCCGGGGCCGCCTCATGACGCAGATCATCCTCAGCGCTGGCAGATAGATTAGTTATCATTCTCTGTGTGAAAAGGACAAAGGGTGGACTGCAGCGGGAGACTAGTGTACGAGAGGGACACCAGCAGGGAAAACATGAGCGTGATATGAATAGAACAAAGGACTGTGCTGCCAAAAGCTTGTACAGTTTGGAAGAGTTTTGCTGCAGAAATAAGGTTTTCTTTTCTCACTGAGCGCTAAGCTGGAGATGGAAAGTTTTGATACAATCAAACTATGTGCCCTTGTCTAGATAGGGACATCAGTAGGACATAAATGAGCATGATGTGAACCGAGGACTGTGCTGCCAAAAGCATGTACAGTTTGGAAGAAATAAAACAAAGTTTGCTTTTCTGACTGAGCGCTAAAACTGGAGATGGAAAGTGTTGGGTTCAAGTCTCGATACAATCAAACTATGTACCCTTGTCTGCAGATCTTTGGAATCGCTTTCTTAATGGACAGTGGATGTTAACGATTGCCAACTTGACACCCACCCTTCACAGCTTACCAAGAAAAGTACATAAACGTGAAAGTCAGCGATTCCGAATGTCAGCTCAGACTTCCAGAATCGTAGGCAACGGTAGACACGTTCTGTGGCATCCCCATCAACCATTACTTTTTATTCGGCAACACTTGTGAGGCTGACCCAGATTCTCCGCCGCTTCCTTTGCGCTTTTATCGCCCTCGGTGAAAGCTCGGCTCGGGCCTCAGCAGCATGGCTTTCTGTCGAGGGGCGAAGAAGCCAAGACGAATCATTTCCTGCCTGACGCTCTTGGCGTTGACACTCTCCCTTCTCAAGTTCGTCTACGAGTTTTGGAGGGCGCAAAACGGTATCGACTTATCGTCCCGACCCGTGGCCAAGCCGGGACTAGCGCCACTAATGCCGCACTTCGCCGCCGTCGCTGACCCCGGGTTAGATCGCTCAGGCCGCTTTCTCAATCGCCGGACCATCCCGAGGGAGGGGGAGAAGAGCGGTGGCGCGCACGCCGACACGAAAATCAATGCTTACGCTCCCATCGGATATATCGCTGGGCGGCGATCGGAACACGGTGAATCAGTCGCCGGAACTAATTCGTCGCTGTTGTTACAGTTCCCATCGGTCTTGTTGTTGGGTAACCAGCAGACGGAGCCGTTTCTGGTGGTGCTCGTGGTTTCCAAGCCGGAAAACACCCAGCTGCGGCTGGCAATTAGAAGAACTTGGGGTCGGGATTTGAACGCCGAGAGGTCAGAAGTCGTCCTCCGGTTCTTCGTGGGTCAGGACGACTCTTGGGACGATATTGTGGAGCGTGAGCAGGCTCTCCACGGTGACGTCATGAAGACCGATTTCGTCGACACTTACGTGAACCTGTCCTACAAAGTGCTAGCGTCCATTTCCTGGGCTGTGGGCACTTTCACAACGGCCGCCTACGTCATGAAGGTTGACGACGACACTTACGTCAACCTGCCGTACTTGCTGCACGAACTACGTCATGACGTCATGAAAGGTCAATACGGCGTCATGGGTGCCGTGTGCGTCAACTCAACCGTTGTCCGTCACCCCGGTGACAAGTGGTTCGTCAGCGACCTCGACTACCCAGGCGACACGTATCCAAAGTACGTGTTCGGCGGGGGTTACGTGATGACGCGAGCAGC
Organism: Batillaria attramentaria; assembly: GCA_018292915.2. NCBI lineage: Eukaryota > Metazoa > Mollusca > Gastropoda > Batillariidae > Batillaria > Batillaria attramentaria. Next base: position 757,485 of record JACVVK020000028.1, on the reverse strand, counting down.
GGCCAAAGCGCTCGTGGCCGCCAGTTCCAGCACCGACTACCTCCATCTTGAGGACGTGTACGTCACGGGCGTGCTCGCAAGGCGTGCCGGTGTCCGCCATCTTGGTCATCCAGGGTTCTCCTTCTGGGCGTCTTCTCGGCCGACGCCGTGCGAGATGTTGAGGAACAGAGTGACTGCTGTCAACCTCACGTCGCGACAGTTCCTCAAGATGTATTCGGGCATCCACCTTCTGCTGAGGACCGGCAACTGGACGGCTTGCTAGCTAAGGTCTTGGCACTCTCCGCCGCACGAAGTATTACTCGGTCGTCACTCACTGTGGCTAGATGAGCAAGGTCACGTACATGCGAATGGAGTTTGTTGAGACCTTGAGGGCGTGGACAGAGGATGAATAACTCCAGTGCTCCCGTACTACTGCAAGTTCCCAGGCAGCAGTTGCTTCCCTTGATACGGGTGCCTTACATGCTCCGCGAGGAGTAAAGTGGAATGATGATGTTGATGTCAGTAGAAGCGTACCGCGTATTGAGTATGATTGTGGTTTCGGGCTGAACACTGACCAAGTTGGCAGCGCTAATTGGTGGCTGGTTTTAGCGATTTGGTCGTGTCGACGTGTAGTTTAGGTATGGAAGCGTTAGGCCAGAGAAAGTCTTCGTTCTCCACTATCAAAAGCCGCAGCAAAGTCACGAAAACGGTCGCAGTGGCCCGGCAAAAGTAACATGTATCTATTCAACTGGCAAACAGACTTAATGCTTTGTAAGCGGCAGACTGATTTTCCCTTCAGAACTCATTACGTACATGGAGACATGAAATACCATTTGCTGAAAGACTGTGTATTGTGATATAGATGCTCAGCGGGTATTCTTGACTTTGATTGTGCGGTTTAGCATCGCAGATTGAGAACCGTAAGAGCAGCTGCACGGTGAGCAGAGGTCCAGAGCGTAACAGGATTCCTGCGACCTGTAGCACAGTTTACAGCGTCCCATGTGCTGATCAAGTAACTTGAGTGGTGCGTGTGCGTTCTGGGGGAGCCGGGGTGGTCGAATGGTAGAGCGTTGGACTTCTAATGCTCGGGTCGTGAGTTCGATCCCGGCTGGGGCCAAATATTTGTGCTGGCTTTTTCATCGTTGCCTCGTCTTTGATATCACCCTATGTGGTGGAAAAGGACGTTAAACCCCCAAACACCCACCCACCCCACCCGCTTGTGCATTCTGTATTGGCTGAGGTCACGAGCTATCAATAAGAGTTAATCATGATGCATATGTGACGCGAAAACTGAACAGAGGAAGCCGTGTGGGAAAACTGCTCGATTTCCCAGAAACAGCACAGCGCACGGAAAAACAGTGGGTGCACTGAGTGCACACATTTCCTTAAAATCGTATGAATTGATAAGCTATGCGTTGTGTGTGTGTGTGTGTGTGTGTGTGTGTGTGTGTGTGTGTGTGTGTGTGTGTGTGTGTGTGTGTGTGTGTGTGTTGTTTTTTTCAACTCCAAATGCGGGAGAGATGTGTGTAGGAGAGGGAGGGAAGGGGGGGGGGGATGGAGGGAATCGGAGGGGGGGGGGGGCGTAACATATTACGTCAATGTGATCTTGCTCTCAAACCACCACAGTCGTTGCATTGTGTCTTCCGCCTCAGATCTTCATCATGATTAATTAATCTAGGCGCTGCCTTCCGGCCGAGCGGCCGGAAAGTGCCGGTCACTTTTGATGTGTCATCGTGGAAATAGCCATTAGACACGCACGGTTTGTTTTAACTCTGCGTGTCACAATGAATTTATTCTTTGTGAACTGATCAGTTTAGTCCTAACTTCCTGACCAGACGCTGATGTCATCACACGCGTCATATAAAGCCTAGTCGTGTGCGTTAGCAACAAACTATACTGTGGAAGTTCTTTCCTCGGCAATAGACGACTTCACTCTTGTCAATCAAAAGGGTCGAGCCCCCAGAATTCAGCCAGTTGCGTGCCGTGACATAATGAGCACAACACATGGCATGGTCTGTCAAACTTTCTTGCCAGACACTACAAAGAGTGAAAGGTGGAAAGAACGCAGTAAGTCGATTGACGTCATTTGAGGAGAAAGGCCATTACGTCAGTCTCTTTCATCTTGAAATCACCCCCTTTTCCATGAAATGACGTCATTGACATACTGTGTTTTACACGGCAGGGTACAGGGGCGGGGCTTTGGCCTCTAGGCTTGCCGAGTGGAGTCGTCTGTTGAATTCATGTACCAGATGAACCCACGTCTGCAGATAGAGTTATAGGCTTCATTGGGATTGATTGATTGATCGATTGAGTGAGTGAGTGTGATTGATTGATTGATTGATTGATTGATTGATTGATTGATTGATTGATTGATTGATTGATTGATTGATTGCTGCATTATTTTGCTTTGATTTAGATTTTCCTTTTTGCAATGGAAATATTCTGACCGTTCCTTGTAGTGCTCTGTCAAATTAAAAACACACTTCGCAATTTTTTTTTAAAGTTACGTTCCAGTAAAACGTCATCTCGAGGGATTTGTGAATTCTATGAATTCACTGTCACATTAGAAGGCAAAGGCTGGAAATGATCGGCAGTTTACCGTACAGAGTTTTATTGTTCGTGAGAGTCCGCCTCTTCAGGTTACTCGTGTACGCGGCGTTCCGGTCACGGATGTCCGATTCGTGTGTCACATAGCACACAAACAGGCGAACAGCGATTTTGCTCTATCTCCTGTTTACAATACCTCTTTTCGAACATGGGACTTTTTCGTAAAATTAAACTCACCATAAAAAGAAAAAAACATGTACGTTCCTGTTGACATTACTTCTTCTCGAACATGGGACTTTTTCGTTAGATCAAACTCACCTAAAAGAAAAAAGAAACCCAAAAACGTTACTAATGAATCCTTGATTTTAACACACAAAAAAAAGGTCAACTGAAGGGTCCGCTCTATGGGATCACAGATTTGGTGCAGGGAAAACGTTCCATTTACTACATCAAATCGGTTAGCAGCAGGTCACAAAAACAAATTTTCTGGTTGGCCATGAAAGGCATAAAGAGAAAAGATTGGTTAGCAGACGACAATGCGTAGAAGACGATGCGCATTCAAGGCGCTCGAATGTCCTCGAAAGTGTGGAAGAACTCGTTCAGTGCCGATGCCAGCAACATTTTTTTAAAGTTCACTTAGGCTTTTCAGCCCATGACTAAAAAGGGAGGGGGGGGGGTGTCATGGGAGGGGGCGGGGTGGAAGAGAGCATGCAAATGTGTATAATTGTGAAATTGCCTAATTCATGAAATAGGCAAGTGACTTTGCCTAACATGTGAATCAGGCAGCAAGTTGTGATTCCTTATAGTGTGAAGTAAGTTTCAACAGTTTCCTGTTACATGAATTAGGCAGTTTCACATTTTTAGGCACGACACATACACAGCACAAATTGCAGAGTAAATGACAACTCGGTGCCTCATAGACATAACGCCCGAGGCTTGGTACTAAGGAGGCGACTGAGCTATTTTGTTTTTTGGTTGTTGCTCGTTTGCTTGCTTCCTTGTTTGTTTGTTTGTTTGTTTCGGGGAAGGAGGGTTGGGGGGCGGAAGAAGATGCTGTTTTTGTAGAGATGATGGATTCCTGAGGAACGACTGTTTCAGAAACTGTGCCATCAGTCCACATTCAGGGTTAACATAACTGCGCCATCAAAAGTTTTCTGGTGCATGTTGACTGTGTTCGAGTACTGAGTATTTTCTATCGAGTATTTCCTCTTGATTTTCTGCAGCGGAAATTATGAAGGGGAATCCCCAAACGCAGCCTACGTCTGCCGCCAATCATGTACTGCGTAAGCGTATGACCCTAGATTTTTCAGAAAGCTGGATTGGCTAAGTAACGAAGCTCGAGAACGCACCCCCTTACGCGTACATGTACACAGACTAACAGAGCTGCACCGAGCCTCTGGTGAGTCAGTGAATGCGTTGCGACAAAACTGTGTATGGGCCCTCTGTCAACAAACAGGATCTCAAAGCCGCCGTGCGCGAACTGTCACCACGCTGCTTTACGACAGGAGGTGAATGGCCTACATCGTATCGAGTTTGAGGGATCAGTAATATCTTGTGTTACTGCCTGAGGACTATAGTTGGTAGTACACGGACGGTGCAGAAGAGCCGGTCGTGTTTTGTTTTGTGTTCGGGTATGGCGCAAACAGGTAATACACCACCGGGTGCTCGGATTCACCCTAAAGATACGCACCACAGCAAACTCAACACAGGAGGAGGAAACGGACAGTCGAGTGGGAATCTTCAGGCAGGACGTTCCGAGAGAAAGACACGGGACAACATCGATGAGAACGGCATCCACAACGCAGAAGGGAAAACAAGGGTTACTGTCCCGTATGTGGAGGGCAATATCGTCGGGAAAAGAACTCCGAAACCAACACCAACCACTTCTGTCACCACTAATACAACTACTGCAACCACCACCATCATCACTAACACTACCACCAGCGCCACTACCACTGGCCAATCCTCTGGAGATGCCGAGTCCCTCTGTCAGCCTGTATCTGGTGAGCATCTGCCGTTATTATCATTATGGTCAACACCGTCTGCCGATGTATCAAATTTATTCTACATCGCTGTTTAAACTGAGTTGTAATACGAAATCATACATTATGATTATGTCATTGAATGAATAGTCTGTCTGGCACCAGGGACACCAGGGCTTACATGTAGAAGTCGAGGTTAGGGATTTTAGCCCAGGGTTAGAGTCTAACCTCGAACTAAACTAGCTCTACGGTTAAATTTTCTGTTGTTTTGTTGTTTAACCATGGTGCCTAAGACGTTAGAGAAGGAGTTTTCCCTACCTTTCTTCGCTTCCTTTTTTTAATTTAATTTTGTTTTGGGGTTTCTTTTGTCCTAGTCTGGGTTAGGCCCGTAGGCATGGGTTAAATTAACCTCGAGATTTACATAATTACGGGCCCTGGTGTTTCTGTTCTTGCAAATCTATAAGCAGCATTTCTGTACAGACTTCTTAGATATTTCGCCTTCAGGTTGCCTGTTCTTGCAAATCTATAAGCAGCAGTCTGTGGTCCCATTGCTTGGCGTTCAGCACCGCTACTGATACATGCAATCAGCCTGTCTAAATCTGGTGAAATGGTCAGTGCCGTACAGGTGTGTCGACAGAGTACAATCAGGGGCGCCGGAACCGGGGGGGGGGGGGGGGGCAGCAGGGGGGGCAGCTGCCCCCCCTGTACCCAAGCAGGGGGGGGGCAAGAGTGTCTTTTTGCCCCCCCCCCCCCCTGGAAAAATCAGGTGACTATGGCAAGAGGGGGGGCAAAGCCATGGTCTTGCCCTCCCCCCCTTCCCCTACCTCCCCCTACCCCTCTTAGTGCTCTCTCCCTCATCCCACCCAACAGAGAACTTCTGTTTTTGCGGACCGAAGGCTGTCCGCTCCTTTGATTGCCCCCCCCCCCCCCCCCACCCCCCCCCCCCCCCCCCCCCCCCCCGCTTATCACTTTTTTCGGGCAACGTCCTGGTTCGTAAAGGTTTTTTGTCTACGCAGCATTTGATCCCCCCCCCCCCCCCCGCTTTTCACTTTCTTCGGGCAACGTTCCCCCCTCCGAGATTCTGCCCCCCCTCCCCCCAACATCTTCCGGCGCCCCTGCAATAGTAGTCATTGTCTCTCTACTGGATTGTTAACGCCTGAATTTGTGCACTTTTCTCAGTGTCATTGTACTCTTTGTGTGCAGCCGCGAATTAGTCTTTGTGGTGTGCGCGGCTTTAAGCCCTAAAAACTCACTCACTCACTCTACTCTTTGTGTGTTTTATCTTGTCCTTTGTACAGTTGTGATGTCCTATATTATTCAGAGCATATAGACGTTCCCTCAGATTTTCTGTATTCCTTCCAAAAACCAGAAGGGGCAACTTGGACTTGCTGCAGCACTTGTCTGCAAAGTGGCACTATCGGGGGCTGGGCACTAAGTATAGTGCACTCTTATGCCTCGGCTCTAGTTGGTGGGGATTCCATGATTCTTTGCCGGGTGGGTGTACTGGGCGCGTACCATTTGTGGTTGTACTCAAGTCAATTCTGTTCCACTTGAACGCCTGTGGAATAAAACAGGTTCATCCGACCGTGACCGCGTCACTTGTAACCCTGCTGGTGTATGCAGTAGTATCGGTGGCAATGACCGCGGTTTGTCGTGGAAGCAAGATTTCTACTTACTCAGTTTTTACTTTAGTCATTTGTTTTTCATCAGTGCAAAGTACTTTGAATCACCCTTCGGGCCGAATGGTAGAGCGTTGGACTTTAATGCTCGGGTCGTGAGTTCGAATCCCGGCTGGGGCCAGATATTTGTGCTGGCCTTTTTCTCGTCGCCCCGTCTTTGATATCACCCGTATTTGGTGGAAAAGGGCGTTCAACTCCCAAACACCCACCCCCACCCTGAATCGCCCTTCGTGACCTGGTTGAGTAACACATGTATGTCTGGAGAGAAGCATGAGCTTACTGTAGCTAAATTGTGGGTATGAATGACTGCACTTAGTAAAGCCATGCGACTGCGCGGAGTCTCACTGACATGTACAGCAATGGCCTCGGATGGGCCATTCATTGAATCGGTTACGGGGGAAAAAGGGTGGGGAAGGACTTATTTTATTTTTTATTTATTTATTTTTTTTTTTTATTTTTTTTTTGGGGGGGGGGGGGGAGGTAGATGGTTGTTCCGCCAGCTCTATGATTTTTCTGTAAACATTTTAACAAATCTGTCTGTCTGTCTGTCTGTCTGTCTGTCTGTCTGTCTGCCTGTCTGCCTGTCTGTCCTTTATGATATTTTACACCCATTATAAAGATACAATGTGACGTGCTCACAGAACAACGACAAAAACAGTTGGATTTGCGCGTTCAGACTGAAATCGCATCAGACTACGCGCGCGCGCGTGCGTGCGTTTGTGCGTGGGTGCGTGCGTGCTTGCTTTTGTGTGTGTGTGTGTGTGTGTGTGTGTGTGTGTGTGTGTGTGTGTGTGTGTGTGTGTGTGTGTAAACTGAGATTAGCAAAACACACACACTTACAGAGAGCGTGATCACATGTTGATGAATATGTAAATCTGTGCGTACTTTGCCCTGGAATGAACAATGGCCGATGTACTTTTTTCCACACATTTTTTTTTTTTATGATTCAGACAGCAGGAAGCTGGTAGGCGACGACGCATGATTCTTTTTTTCCCCCATTTCTAAATGAAAAGCATCAGGGTTTGAATGTCGGACACCGTCACTGCCATACGTGTAGCACGCACGTGTACAATTGAGGGCTTAACTCGTAAAAGCCCACGCAAAAACTCGGGTTTTTACGTGAAACTGATCTTCATATCAATGGGTGCCACTTCAAGCCACTATCATGCAACCTGCAGTTATCTCGGGCCTAGCGGGATGGCCCACGCCTTGTGTAATAGTGGCTTGAAGTGACTGTTGTTATTATTATTATTATTATTGTTATTCCTACTGGTGTGCGGGGACCCGGGGTGGCCGAATGGTGGAGAGTTGGACTTCTAATGCTCGGGTCGTGAGTTCGTATCCCGGCTGGAGCCAAATATTTGTGCTGGCTTTTTCATCGTTGCCCCGTCTTTGATATCACCCTCTATGTGGTGGAAAAGGACGTTAAACCCCCCAAACACCCACCCACCCACCCTACTGGTGTGCTGTGACTGTTTCTTTTTAACCAGTCATATCGCATAGTTGACACGGGGCTGGTCGGCTTGGGCTCCTAAGAGTTACAATGGTCCATGATGCGAAGGGAGGAATAGTGTAGATATACATTTAATGACGAAGCGGCAAAGCCATTGAGCGCCCGCAAGTGAAGCAGACACGTGATGCTATGGATGTCCGGAGGGGCGTGGCTATGCCCGGATTAAAAAAAAAAAAGTCTGTGCAGTTTGGTGCATTTTTGGTATGACTGTAACTGCTTCAGATGAGGAAATGCTTTTTTTTTTTCTTTTTGAAGAAAATGTTTAGAATTAAACTAAGATCTGTGTAACTGGTGTACTTCGGCATGATTTTGTGTTCAGAGGAGGAAACATACTCTCTCTCTCTCTCTCTCTCTCTCTCTCTCTCTCTCTTTTTTTTTGGGGGGGGGGGGGGGAGGAATTGTAGCCAAAGGTTGAAATCCGCTAAAATGTGGAAGATTTTCAGCCCTGACAATTATTGCGAAAGATTTTTCGTTTAGTTTTTTTTAAAAAAAGGGGGAATCGGGACTGAATGTTCAACTCTCTCAATTCTCAGCTGCCCACAGACGGGTGTGCTGTGACTGTTTCTTTTTAACCAGTCAATAGTTGACACTGGGCGGTCGGCTTGGGCTCCTGAGAGTTATAATCGTCCATGATGCAAAGGGAAGAATAGTGTAGCATTTAATGACGATATTTTGGGAGGTTTGGACGGGTGTTTGGGAGTTTAACGTCCTTGTTCCACCACGTATGAGTGATATCAAAGACGGGGCACCGAGAAAAGACCATCACAAATATTTGGACCCCAGACATGATTCGAACTCGCAGCCCGATAATTGCAAGTCCAACGCTCTACCATTCGGCTATCCCGCCGGCTCCCCATGCCTACAGACGGACTGACAGACGTACGTATAGACCACTAAAATGGGAGACCCCCTCCCCCCCCCCATCATCCCCATCCCTGCCTGTCCATTGGAGTAGGGGGGGGGGGGTGGTAGGAGGCTAACATGCATTTGAGAATGAGAGATGCAAAAAGAGATAATTATGTAAATATAAGTAGCGGTGAGTGGAGGTCTAATAGGTAGCGCGTCGGATTTAGCCGCTGCGCTACTGAACGGCCGTCACCAATGTCATGGCGATGAAGCGTGGGTTCGAGCCCAGGTCGAGCTTGTAATGTGTGATACCGGTTTTTCCTGGCTGCCGGGCTGCTCATCGGGGGTTTCTCTCAGGGTTCTCCGGCTTTCCTCCCCCAGCAAAATTGTAAAAAAAATATAGGATAGGTATTGGGTGGCGCTGCACCGCGGCGAAGCGCTTCCCCCCGCGGGAGGCAGCCCGAATTTCCCGAAAGGGATAATAAAGCAGTTAAAAAAAAGATATATAATTATGCAAATATATGCACACGGCCGGAAGATTGGGGGACCGTGTTGTCAAGTCACCATTTCATTTGAACCCTATGAACAGGAAATACGAGTTTAGAAAGCAAGCCAGTTTGATATTTGCAGTCGACTGACACAGGATAGATAAAAGGAAAATTAAACAATATATAGTATTTCCGGAGCACAGAACATTGTTAGGGTGAATATCATATAGAGCCAAATATGGTAATATCGCGGAAATATTCAACGTTAAATTTGTGCAACGGGGTCTCGCCATTCAAGTTCTGTCAAGTATGTGTACTTTGCAGTGCAGTAATGAATTTCACCATGAAGTACTGAGATTAATGTTTTGTACAATGTTTCATTGATCTGATCCGCAGGTTCACGTTTCAAGCAATACGGTGCACGTTTCAAGGTGAAGTGTTTCCCTCGTTTCAGACAGGTGTGCAAAACTGCCGCCGTTCCGCAATTGTAGTCATTTGGTAACAGGACTCTCAGAATGCTAAGACAAAAAAGAGGTATTACATGTACTCAATTCACGCATGTGTAAGGTGGAAAACTTTTAAAATCTTGGCTTCTCTACATGCTTTGAGCACCCATAAACCAACCTTGTACCAAGTGAAAGTTTTTTTGCGTTTGCGCATAATATTCAGACACTTAAAAATGCTTGCAATGCTCCTTCAGTTTCCTTGCCCCAAATGTTTGGAACTCGCTGCCGCTCGAAATTCGTGACCTTCCCACACTGTCCCAGTTCAAATCGAACCTGAAAACCCATCTCTTCCGTTAGGCCTTTCACACTTACAAGTAGTCTGCCATTGTTTCAGTGCCTTTGACTGCAATTGTTCATCTGCATCAGGCCGGGTTGTGTGTGTGTGTGTGTGTGTGTGTGTGTGTGTGTGTGTGTGTGTGCCGGTGTGTGTGTGTGTGTGTACATACCACCAGTAAGTCGCTCAAGGCATCCCAATAGGGCTAACCCTAACAGTTTACTTGTTTACCAAAACATACACGTCTGGCACAGTGGCCGGCACTCACTTAACCCACCGGACCGACAGCTAACGCGTGCCTCTGACAGCGCGTTTATATTTCCCGCCCGGTCCGCCAGGCCCCAATGGCTAGGCCAGACGGCCCTTTTTGTTTATATTACAGCGTCCACTGGAGAACCGGAAAATTAGCATGGTAAAGAAGGGACCCCGTTTTCAGTGTGCACAATTTTTGCAGTACAAAGGTCAGCTCGACCTATGACTTCAGACTTGTCAGCCGGTTTTATTTTATTTTGCTGTGTGAGCTGAAACATCACTCAGCTCGAGCATATAGAAAATATATAGTATTATATGTGCCGCCAGTAACTGTGTGTAGTTAATGTATCAGTACATAAATACAATATTTGACGTAAATGTATGTATGTCATAATACATACTGCTAAGACAAACGTGTATCATTATCCATACTATCCATACTATTCAACCCTCTTTTATTTTTTTTAAAAAAATGAGCGGGACCATTCGACTGGCAGTCATTCTCAGTGGCAAATCAGTGAATCAGTCGCACTCGGCTGCGGACTGGAGCCGGTAAGGATTGGTCATTGTGTATACTGAAAGTATACGTTTATGGGTATTCGGTTATTACATATATTATATACTGACTGACTGCATACACAGTGTACATTAATTTTGTCCTCCCAGGTATTAGTTGAGTGATGATTCAGTTCCCACTGATAAACAGCCAAAGTGCTTGAATAAAACTGGCAAGCCACAAGTCACAGGTCGACTTGACCTTTACACCCTACCAATTCTGCGCACTGAAAAAGGGCCGCCCTTCTATTTCTTACTGGCACCTTTGGTCCCTCCTGTCCAGCGTAGTGTAAACAAACCCCAGCCAGCTGGTCCTGGGGTTTCTGTGTGGAGAATTCAAGGCTGAATTCGCACTTAGGATATTACAGTGGCATCATAGACATTAAAAAATATCGACTTTGGCTCAAGCAGGCTACTGCTTCACGCAGACAAAAATCAAAACAAACAAACAAAAAAGTTTTACTGAGGTTGGTTTGGTTTGGTTTGGTTTGGTGTGTGTGTGTGTGTGTGTGTGTGTGTGTGTGTTCATAAATTTTGTTTTGACATGCCCCAAGGGGTATTTGAATAAACAAATTTTACTCAGTTGTATCGATACATAACGAGACGGTATCATCATCGACGTCAATTTGACCTGAGAAATATGGCAAGCCTTTATTAATTTGTTGTGGTTAGAGTTCGGGTGTGCGTTCATATAAAGACGTATAAAACGGATATCATTTTTGTGTAAAGATACACTTATACTGAGAGGCGCGCGCGCGCGCGCACACACACACACACACACACACACACACACACACACACACACACACACACACACACACACACAGAACGTCACACACACACACACACACACACACACACACACACACACACACACACACACACACACACACTAACTATTTCAATTTTTAAATTATTGAAAGTAGGTCCTGGAAGGAATCTGCTTGACATGCTGTTTTGGTGAAGTTTGAGGTGAAGACAGTTTGGTTTTAAAGCTAACTAAGAATATAGAAGTGTTGTTGTTCAACTTCGGAAAGTAGGTCCTGGAAGGAATCTGCTTGACGTGCTGATTTGGTGGAACTTGAAGTGAAAACAGGGTGGGTGGGTGGGTGTTTGGGGGTTTAACGTCCTTTTCCACATAGGGTGATGACAAAGACGGGGCAACGATGAAAAAGCCAGCACAAATATATGGCCCCAGCCGGGATCAAACTCACGACCCGAGCTTTAGAAGTCCAACGCTCTACCATTCGACCACCCCGGCTCCCTAAGTGAAAACAGTTTGGTTTTAAAGCTAAGTAAGAATATAGAAGGGGAAGTTGCTTTTAGGTCATCAAAAGTACAATATTGATATTTTGGGTCCACTTTTTGTGTCGATGTGTTGTTCTCAACTTAGTAAAGTAGGTCCTGGAAGGAATCTGCTTGACATGCTGTTTTGGTGAAGTGAAAACAGTTTGGTTTTAAAGCTAATAAGAATGTAGAAGGGGAAGCTGCTTTTTGGTCATCAAAAGTACAATATTGATATTTTCGGTCACTTTTTGTGTTGAAGTGTTGTTTTCAACTTAGCTAAGTAGGTCCTGGAACGGTAGGTTGCTTTTTGGTCCTCAAAAGTACAATATTGATATTTTGGGTCCACTTTTTGTGTTGAAGTGTTGTTTTCAACTTAGTAAAGTAGGTCCTGGAAGGAATCTGCTTGATATGCTGTTTTGGTGAAGTTTGAAGTGAAAACAATTTGGTTTTAAAGCTAAGTAAGAATATAGAAGGGGAAGTTGCTTTTTGGTCATCAAAAGTACAATATTGATATTTTGGGTCTACTTTTTGTGTTGAAGTGTTGTTTTCAACTTAGTAAAGTAGGTCCTGGAAGGAATCTGCTTGATATTCTGTTTTGGTGAAGTTTGAAGTGAAAACAATTTGGTTTTAAAGCTAAGTAAGAATATAGAAGGGGAAGCTGCTTTTTGGTCATCAAAAGTACAATATTGATATTTTGGGTCTACTTTTTGTGTTGAAGTGTTGTTTTCAACTTAGTAAAGTAGGTCCTGGAAGGAATCTGCTTGATATGCTGTTTTGGTGAAGTTTGAAGTGAAAACAATTTGGTTTTAAAGCTAAGTAAGAATATAGAAGGGGAAGTTGCTTTTTGGTCATCAAAAGTACAATATTGATATTTTGGGTCTACTTTTTGTGTTGAAGTGTTGTTTTCAACTTAGTAAAGTAGGTCCTGGAAGGAATCTGCTTGATATGCTGTTTTGGTGAAGTTTGAAGTGAAAACAGTTTGGTTTTAAAGCTAAGTAAGAATATAGAAGGGGAAGTTGCTTTTTGGTCATCAAAAGTACAATATTGATATTTTGGGTCCACTTTTTGTGTTGAAGTGTTGTTTTCAACTTAGTAAAGTAGGTCCTGGAAGGAATCTGCTTGATATGTTGTTTTGGTGAAGTTTGAAGTGAAAACAATTTGGTTTTAAAGCTAAGTAAGAATATAGAAGGGGAAGTTGCTTTTTGGTCATCAAAAGTACAATATTGATATTTTGGGTCTACTTTTTGTGTTGAAGTGTTGTTTTCAACTTAGTAAAGTAGGTCCTGGAAGGAATCTGCTTGATATGCTGTTTTGGTGAAGTTTGAAGTGAAAACAGTTTGGTTTTAAAGCTAAGTAAGAATATAGAAGGGGAAGTTGCTTTTTGGTCATCAAAAGTACAATATTGATATTTTGGGTCCACTTTTTGTGTTGAAGTGTTGTTTTCAACTTAGTAAAGTAGGTCCTGGAAGGAATCTGCTTGATATGCTGTTTTGGTGAAGTTTGAAGTGAAAACAGTTTGGTTTTAAAGCTATGTAAGAATATAGAAGGGGAAGTTGCTTTTTGGTCATCAAAAGTACAATATTGATATTTTGGGTCTACTTTTTGTGTTGAAGTGTTGTTTTCAACTTAGTAAAGTAGGTCCTGGAAGGAATCTGCTTGATATGCTGTTTTGGTGAAGTTTGAAGTGAAAACAATTTGGTTTTAAAGCTAAGTAAGAATATAGAAGGGGAAGTTGCTTTTTGGTCATCAAAAGTACAATATTGATATTTTGGGTCTACTTTTTGTGTTGAAGTGTTGTTTTCAACTTAGTAAAGTAGGTCCTGGAAGGAATCTGCTTGATATGCTGTTTTGGTGAAGTTTGAAGTGAAAACAATTTGGTTTTAAAGCTAAGTAAGAATATAGAAGGGGAAGTTGCTTTTTGGTCATCAAAAGTACAATATTGATATTTTGGGTCTACTTTTTGTGTTGAAGTGTTGTTTTCAACTTAGTAAAGTAGGTCCTGGAAGGAATCTGCTTGATATGCTGTTTTGGTGAAGTTTGAAGTGAAAACAGTTTGGTTTTAAAGCTAAGTAAGAATATAGAAGGGGAAGTTGCTTTTTGGTCATCAAAAGTACAATATTGATATTTTGGGTCCACTTTTTGTGTTGAAGTGTTGTTTTCAACTTAGTAAAGTAGGTCCTGGAAGGAATCTGCTTGATATGCTGTTTTGGTGAAGTTTGAAGTGAAAACAATTTGGTTTTAAAGCTAAGTAAGAATATAGAAGGGGAAGTTGCTTTTTGGTCATCAAAAGTACAATATTGATATTTTGGGTCTACTTTTTGTGTTGAAGTGTTGTTTTCAACTTAGTAAAGTAGGTCCTGGAAGGAATCTGCTTGATATGCTGTTTTGGTGAAGTTTGAAGTGAAAACAGTTTGGTTTTAAAGCTAAGTAAGAATATAGAAGGGGAAGTTGCTTTTTGGTCATCAAAAGTACAATATTGATATTTTGGGTCCACTTTTTGTGTTGAAGTGTTGTTTTCAACTTAGTAAAGTAGGTCCTGGAAGGAATCTGCTTGATATGCTGTTTTGGTGAAGTTTGAAGTGAAAACAATTTGGTTTTAAAGCTAAGTAAGAATATAGAAGGGGAAGTTGCTTTTTGGTCATCAAAAGTACAATATTGATATTTTGGGTCTACTTTTTGTGTTGAAGTGTTGTTTTCAACTTAGTAAAGTAGGTCCTGGAAGGAATCTGCTTGATATGCTGTTTTGGTGAAGTTTGAAGTGAAAACAGTTTGGTTTTAAAGCTAAGTAAGAATATAGAAGGGGAAGTTGCTTTTTGGTCATCAAAAGTACAATATTGATATTTTGGGTCCACTTTTTGTGTTGAAGTGTTGTTTTCAACTTAGTAAAGTAGGTCCTGGAAGGAATCTGCTTGATATGCTGTTTTGGTGAAGTTTGAAGTGAAAACAGTTTGGTTTTAAAGCTATGTAAGAATATAGAAGGGGAAGTCGCTTTTTGGTCATCAAAAGTACAATATTGATATTTTGGGTCCACTTTTTGTGTTGAAGTGTTGTTTTCAACTTAGTAAAGTAGGTCCTGGAAGGAATCTGCTTGATATGCTGTTTTGGTGAAGTTTGAAGTGAAAACAATTTGGTTTTAAAGCTAAGTAAGAATATAGAAGGGGGGGGGGGGGTGGAGGGTTGCTTTTTGGTCATCAGAAGGACAAAATTGATATTGTGGGTCTACTTTTTGTGTTGAAGTGTTGTATTCTAGTCTTTGAAATAGGGTGTGTAAGGAATCTCCGCTGAACATGATGTTTTTGTGAAGTTTGAAGTGAACTGAACAGTTTGATTTGAACTAAGTAAGAACAGTGTGTGTGTGTGTGTGTGTGTGTGTGTGTGTGTGTGTGTGTGTGTGTGTGTGTGTGTGTGTGTGTGTGTGTGTGTGTGTGTTCCCTTTGTTTTTACATGCATCAAAGGGGTGTTTGAATAAACGAATTTCAGTTGACTCAGTTGTATCGATACATAACGAGACCGTATCATCACCAACGTCAACTTGACCTGAGAAAATTGGCAAGCTTTTATTAATTTGTTGTTGTTGCCGGTTTCCGCCCTGCATTCTGAACGTCGATACTTTTGTCGGAACTGCAATCAGATTCTAAAGTATGCTGGAATTCTCAGGCCGGGTCGACTGGAAACCTCAGTGGCTGGACGCCTGGACCAGCTGGCCCCGGTTTTGTTTACACTACGCTGGGCAGTAGGGACCAAAAGTGCTTGTAAGAAATAGAAGGGCGGCCCTTTTTCAGTGTGCAGAATTCACAGCGATGTAAAGGTCAAGTCGACCTGTACCTTGTCAGTTTTATTCGAGCACGGCACTTTGGCTTATAATTAGTGGGAGCCGAAGCACCACTCAACTATCTCTGCAGACAAATGGTACACTCACAGTCAGAATATATTATATGTAATAGACCTATCATACCCATAAACGTATACTTTACTAGTACACATTGATCAGTCCTTACTGACTTGGTGATGACCGATCCACTGATTTGTCACTGACTGCCAGTCGAATCAGTGGTCATATTAATTTTATTTTGAATAAAATAGAATTGAATAGTACGTATAATGATATACTTTTACGCTTCAATATTATAGTATTATGTACAATGACGTACAGATGCGGTTACGGATGACAACATCGTCGCTGAGGGGGCCAGCACACGGCCCCCCGGGCTCTTCGCTGTTTATGGACAGTGTCTGGTCTTGCACAAAATTTTCTAACATAAAAAAGGCATGCATACACAGGAAGAGGACAAAGGCAAATGCATGTTTTCAGCTGGAATCAGTTGTTGAAATTTCTAAGTCCAGTCAGCGGAGACTTGAAATTAAAAGATAGTACATGTATTTATATGGCCCAATTGAATAATATGACGTTCCAGTTTTATTTTGATGATAATATTAAGAACTTTGAAACAAAAATAGAAACGTCATATTATTTGCCATGTAATAAACATCCTTTTAATATGATCACAATTTATTTGGAAATATTAAGAACTTTAAAGTTATCTCATGCATAGAAATTTCACTAACATATTTTTTAAAAAAAATTAGATATCTGGGAGAGACAAAGAAAAAAAAAAAGAAAGAAAAAAGGGGGTGGGGTAGGGGGGTTAATAAAAAAAAAAAAATACCGCGAGTAGGGATCGAACCCACGATGTTCGGCTTTCTAGTTTAGCGTCCTAACCAACTGAGCTATGGGGAAAGGTGAAGAAAGCGGTGCTTAGAAAGCTATACGAACTCAATCCATGTGGTCGCCGATAAAATGTTTCACACGAAAACTCGTTTGCTTTTTTCATTGTAGATATTACGCGTTCCTCGTAATGGCAACATTAATAATTAAGGTGTTTTAACTCCTGATTTTAAAAAATAAAGTTGCCGTGGCGCCTTAAAAGTTTCACGAAGGACGTAGCCAAGGTAAATAAAGATGGCGGCGGTTTCGCTTCTTTTGCTTCGAGAAACTCACTCGATCCCCGTTTTTCTTGAGTTTTCAGAATACAAGTTGAGGCGAGTTGGTTGTATTGCGTACTCCAACAGCGGGGGAATTAAATGTAAACACTGGCCGGCCATGTGGACTCTGTCCGGCGTACAGGAGGTCTTCGCACGAACTTTCTAAAGCGTTCCACATGGCCGATTAAATGGATGGTTTAAATTGTTTGTGTGCAAACAACGGCTTGTTGTTTAGGATCTGGACGGGTAGCCCTATTGGGATCCTTATTATGACACGAGTGTGTGCGTGTGTGTCTGTGTGTGCGTGTGCGTGTCAGTGTGTGTGTGTGCGTGTGTGTAGCGCTATGAGTTGCTTTCCTGTCAGATTAAGCGCTAAACAAGTACTATTCATTATTATTATTATTATTACAATTAAAACCTTCGTCCTTACCCAAAGCAGCTCATGCATAGACAGCTGGATCTGCTGCCACAGGCAATCAAAATTTGCTGCTGGCGCAATCCGATTGATTTGGACGACGAAGACGGCGGGGGAAAACCACCCCCTGCATGCTATTGTGCTATAAATAGCCACCGGTCGACAATCCTTCGCGTCCACAAGTGACGTCACCCACTTCTGTGTTCGAAAAGGGGCCAACCGTGTCGCTTGATCGAGTCAGCAACACACTGTCAACGTGTAGTGCGCTATTCTTCACGCCAGCTGCGCGCAGCCTCACAGTCATGTCATGTTCACAGGCCCTTTTGTCAGCGAGTGCGCGAGTCAGTGGTCTGCCGCGCTCGACACCTTTTCTCAAACGGGACGACTAGACTCAGTGAATCACTGACCGTGCAGAACTAATTTACAGTACTCGTTAGTCAGTGGCTGGATGGGTAACCGAACCATGGTGCAGAAGTGCCCGGGAGAGCGGGTCAACGATACCTGGCGACCGCAGTGCGTTTGAAAACTAGGACTGTGTGTATTCAGCTTACACGTCGCAGGTTCGCAGTTGTGTTGTCAGTGGCTTGTCAGTCATGGCGGCCCCCGCGACATCAGGTGTGTCAACTCCGTCCGCCAAGGACGTGATTAACAGAATGACTCGACTCGGACACTTGGAGGGTGCGAACCGGCATGGGCGGAATCCGTCGAGACGCCGGGAGAACGGAGACGCTACCGCCAACAATGGTATACCTGTAATCACGAACATCGCTGGCCACAGAAACACTCCGAAACCGCCGACTACTACCACCACTACTACGACGACGACCACCACCAAAGCCCCGGCGGACCCTGACCATCATAAGCCCGATGCTCACACACGTGAGCCAGGAGTAGATGGTGATCATGATGGTGACCACGATAAACACACTGGTGATGAGGACGAACACGATCACAACACAGACCACGAAGAGTTCTCCTGTGACCCTAACTCTGGTGAGCTAACTAGGTCTTTAAGAGAACAAAGTAAACATTGTATTCAGTAACAGCTTTGTTAAACAAAGCTGTTACTGAATACTAGTACGTGCGTTCTGGTCGTCACTCAGAAGCCTGACTGACAAAATTATGGTCTAACGGGTCGTACAAATCAAATTCTAAACAAAGCTGTAACTAACTAGTACGTACGTTCTCGGTTCTGGTTGGCATTCAGAAGCCTGACTGACAAAATTATGGTCTAGCGGATCGTACAAATCAAATTCTAAACAAAGCTGTTACTGAATACTAGTGCGTACGTTCTGGTTGTCCCTCAGAAGCCTGACTGACAAAATTATGGTCTAACGGGTCGTACAAATGAAATTCTGCTCTTGTGGTCTGATGTTTTTGCTCCTACTCTGCAAGTAGCATAAACGTATTTCGTGGTTTTCTTCTGGCTGTTGTGATGATTAATGTCTCTTGCCACACAGCAGAGGTGATCAGTTGGAGCCAGACAAAGATGTGGTGTTTGCAGCAGGATGGGAGGGGGTTGTTAGGGTGTGACTGGTTTTCTCATGGGTATCTCTGCAATTTTTAAGGGGTTGGGTTTGAATGGATTTCAGTTTGAGGTTTTTTTTGTATTTTGAAGTACAGAGAGCGCTGAACATCTTCCAAAGACTGATTGGAATATCAGTCAGTAACCATACGACCTGCAAGGCTGGTTCACAAGAACCACAAGAAAGAAAATAATCAAAGAAAATCAACAACAACAACAACAACAAAAACCCTGAATCTCTACCAGATTTGTCGCTTTGACTTCCCTGCCTGTTACATGCTCGTCTGCTTGCCGCAGACAGTTAGCTGTGGCAACGCTATTGGCCCGGGCTTCTATTTTCCCTAGTACTGTACAAGCGACACAATTGGCGGAAGAGTAATGTTTTCACAACCCCAAAACCTAGATAATATGACATGTGAAAGCCCAGTCCTTGTCGCCTAGATTGATAGGGATAGGATAGCAATTGTGGAGTGTACAGTGGTTTTGATTTCAGCCTTACGGAACTTCACTGCATCACAGTAAATCATCCTTTTCTCTTCTTGTACTTCCGGTTGCAGTGCTGTTTAGACGATTACTGCTCTTTTTCAGTCTGTGTGTGTCTGTGTGCATACTTGTCCGGCTGGTTCGTTTACCCAACATTAGCAACAATGCGAGGTTGTTGTTTTTTCTGATGGAAATAGAGTCTGTTGATTTCATGTTTGTAGTTAATTATGCACAGATTATTGTATGATTGCACTTAACGTTTATGATCAGTGCAAAGCGAGAGGGTTTGTTCGTTTGTCAAAGGTCATAGAAAATGGTAAAGCCGGATTTAAATCAAGTTTGATAACATACACAAACACCATTCTTTCCACACACACACACACACACACACACACACACACACACACACACACACACACACACACACACACACACACACAGAGTGATCCTCTTGGTGCTGGATGTCCTGATTACTATGGTGCGATCCACATGACATGTTCAGTTGATGATGGCGGTAAAGGATGTCCGTGTTGCAGAGGCTGGCACTCAACTGACCATTCGTCCTTGTAACAGGATACTATTCTGGCTTTCTAGTTCTATACAAACACCAAAGATCCTTGATCTGCTACGCTCTTTGATAACACTTAACAGCCACATGGCCTCACCAGGATCACACCAGAACAGAACCCAGCTTTGTCGCTTGCCGATTTTCCTCATTACAGTGCCAACAGTGACGCAGTGTCATTGCCCATGTCGCGATAACAACGGTCGTTAGTGTTTGCATCTCCAACGTGCTCCGTCATACATGCGAAGGTAGGGCGGTTTAGGAAACACAGCTGGGTTTGGTGCAGGCGCACTTGTCCGTGAGCGATCTTTAAACACGTTCGCTTATGAGCAAACAGGTTTGCGTGTCGCATTTGAAATGACGCCCCGCGATCATAAATTATGTTCAGTATAATCAGTGAATGATTAAGCTTTCCCGGGCGGTTGATGCGTAAATGACTCGGTGAATAAACTGCTTCAGCGTTAAGATTGGATGAACCTGCCATTAAAAAAATATATGTATTATATATATATATATACATGCGTGTTCGTACACTATGAATATAAAGATTTCAGGCCATTTATGTTCTCATTCGGTTTCAGCTTTATTTATCCATTTTATACTTACGTCTGATGGTGTATGCCTTCGCTGCGGGGGCGCAGAGGACGACGAATGCAGACTAAAAACCCGTTTCTATACCCCTCTCCATTCTGTATAAATTCAAAGATATATCAACTACGATCACCAACATGTCATCACGCTTCCTTTAGCTCAGATACAGGCGGGGTGTCGGGATGACCGAGCTAGTAAAGCGTTGGCGTTTCAATGCACGGGTCGTTGGTTCGATTCCCGACTAAGGTGGGTGGGTGAATGTTTGGGAGTTTAACGTCCTTTTCCACCACGTAAATTCCCGACTGGGAACCAAAATTTGTGCTGGCTTTGGGTTTTTGGTGGTTCGTGTGTGTGTGTGTGTGTGTGTGTGTGTGTGTGTGTGTGTGTGTGCTGTTGTTGTTGTTGTCGGTTTTTTGGGTTGTTTTTTGTTGTTTGTTTTGGTTGGTTGGTTGGTTGGTTGTTTGGGGGGGTTGAGGGTTGTGGGTTAACGTCGGTTGTCCTGTCTTTTGTGGAAAAAAAACGCTTAATTCCCAGCCAACCAACCAACCAATCCCACGAAAACACGTACAAATACACCAACACTTACAATAATCATAATGATTGTAATACTGTACTAACAATGGATTGAGCTTCTGAAGAAAGCAGGAGAGAGAGAGATGATGATAAAACTTTATTTATCAACGGTAAAAGTTTTGCGGACTGACAGAGAAAGTTCGTCAGTTTACAAACTTGCCGTTCTTAACTCAAACAAACTGGAAAGCAAACCAACAGTAGTAAATTAAAAAGCAAAAGTTAAACAGCAATCTGAAAAGGGAACCTACATTCTACGGGGAAAAAAAGAAAAAGCGCATGTACAGAGTCAGATACACGAGAGAGAGAGAGAGAGAACGATCGAACGAACGAACTTTATTTTCCAACGGAAGTGATTTAACCAAACAATGATTAATTTTCAATCAGCCGTTGCTACAAAAAAGAAGACTACAATGGCAAGATAAAAGGAAATACAAGAAAAAAGAAGAAGAAAGAAAAACAATGGCGAAATGACGAAAACATATTCGAAAGAAAGAGAGAGAGACTCTCTGTTTTGAGCTGTTGCTAGTCAGTAAATGTGTGAAATGTAGTGCTTTGCGTTTCATGAGAGATGCTGTACATAATGCAGATACATTGATTCACCAAGTTCAGATGCCCCATACCGTTCTGCGTGAACCACCAGGAAGCTGAGAGGCGATGACACGCTATTTTGGGATAAAACAGTGACCTGGTGACAAGAGTCCTCGGTTTGAAAGTGGAGAGCGAATGACTTACTCAGGTCATCAGAGTTTTGGCTCTCCTCATAATTGTATGATCACTGAGTTGTGCCTCGTGACTGATGATCGGAGTGGGTGGGTTTGGGTAGGAGCGTAACGTCGTTTTCTACCGCATGAGGGTGATATTAAATATAAAGACGGAGCAACAAGGAAAAAGCCAGCACAATTTTGTGGGTCCCAGTTAGGAATCGAACTCACGACCCTAGCATTGGAAGTCCAACACTCTACCGCTCGACTGTGCCGTCTCCCCGCCTCGTAATGAGAACTCGAATTTGCCAAGATGGAAAACAAACGGTGGCACTGTTAAAGCCGCAGTTTGCCGGCTCTTCTAACCGCATGCATGAGATCTGTGCCCGCACAAACTTGCACCCAAACCAGTTATGTGTGTCGCATAGCACCAGAAGCCTACGCTACGACCAAGATCCTGTATCATCTTTTAGCATTCTGTTTGTTGTTATTATTATGCTAAAGTCGGACGCGACGTGTTAGCTACTGATCCACTGTTCGCCCCATATTCCGCATTTACCCGTTGGGCTTGGTTAGGCTGCGTTGGTATAGTGGTTCGCCCCCTTGTGGCATTTGCACCTGCTGTAAATGCCCTGCGACCGTCTAAACAACATAGCGATTGCACAATTACCACAAGGTAACCCTAACCCTAAAGGCTAAACCTAAACGTAACCCTAAACCGATCTAAGCAGGCTAACTCTACTATGTGAGCGTGACTGCGTTAGTATAATGCACCCAGTACGTCCCAAGGGTGCGAACTATACTAATGCTTGAGCCTAAGTTAGGCATTTTTGCAGCACACGCTAGTAGTCGACTATAGTGCGCGAAGGTAGGACCTTTCCAAGCTTTCCGGCAATAATCAAAATGTTCGCGATTCTGATGCACATACACGAATCGCACGCACCGTTGAACGAACTGAAATCATAAACAATCAAGTTCGCGTGCTTGGAAACCTGCCACATATCCTGCGCTGTCACGCTCATTCGTCATACTTCATCATAATGCTATACAATTTGGAGTGCTACGTGGCCCATCCACGTATAGCATTATGAAGTATGACGAATGAACGTGGCCCATCCGTCGCATGTGGTGGAAAAGGACGTTACTTGAAACTCCCAAACAATGGCCCATCCGTGTTGCACGTGCCAGCCTCCGTGTTCACCATGTACGTCACAAGGACACCATTGTCCGCGGCGGCCATCTGCGCCAGTTTGTCGTCAGGTCGTGTCCGGTGTGACCATTTGTCGACTCTGGGGGCGGATGCACCTACTTCTTCTCTCTTCCTACACGCGGAAACTCATCAGTTCTGACCCCAGCACCGCCTGCCTTGATTGCTCTTTCGGCGTACGCAGGTTGTGGCGCCCATACGCCATTCAGTGTAATTGGTATAGTCAGTATTCAGTGTATTATAAAACGTCATTCGAACGTCATTGCAAAGTAAAGTGGGCAGCCTCAGATGTAATATCTCATCGAGCTGAAATTGCGTACGCCGAAAGAATGCAGTTCTGGCGTCGAGCCGCTGTCAAACGAGTACAACCATGGATATCGTTGTAACGTTCGCACTTTGTACTACTAAATATATATATATATACACACGGGTGAAACGTCACCCGAGTTGCGTCATGCACTCCGGAACTCAGCCCCCTCAGAGAGATTAGTGCGCAAGTAACGAGGAGGTTATTAAAACGAGCTTTACGATGTAACCCTTAATACGCGTAGAGTATTTAATCGTGCTGTATCGAGGTGTTGCCCAAACTACTGATCATACTTACGAGACTTTCAGCTCTCCTGGGGAGTCGTCTCAAGTCAGATTTTCAGTGAAACCGACTTCAATTGTCCAGTCACTCGCGTTAACGCCTGATCCTGCTAACGGCTGATAATCTCCCCGAAGTCGTTATTTTGTGAAGCGAGACTATGAATGAAATGGTCGGTCATCACGTTCATGTGGTGGAGGAGGGATCAGGTTCAGAGTCTATGGAGAGTTTGAGCCATACACAAAAGACAGTGGACGGGGAGTCTTGTAGTCAGTATAAGCCTGGAGGTAACTGGTCATTTATGTTTTACGTTTGTTCTCAGTACTGTTTTTACATTTGTTCTACTGTTCTCGGCCTGTGTGGGTAGCCGGGGTGACCGAATGGTAGAGCGTTGGACTTCTAAATGCTCGGGTCGTTGAGTTCGTATCCCGGCTGGGGCCAAATATTTGTGCTGGCTTTTTCATCATTGCCCCGTCTTTGATATCACCCATACGTGGTGGAAAAGGACGTTAAACCCTGAAACACCCACACCCACCCACTCTCGGCCTGTGTTGATTAAAAAGCATTTCGTATTTCGGCTTCCATCTCACATCTCACCCGTAGCATAACGCAGCCACGCGCTTGTCACTTTGTCACTAAATGCAATACGCTTTTCCCTGGACGTTCAATGCTCGGGTCGTGAGTTCGAATCCCGGCTGGGGCCTAATATTTGTGCTGGCCTTTTTCTCGTTGCCCCGTCTTTGATATCACCCTTATGTGGTGGAAAAGGACGTTAAACTCCCGAACACCCACCCAACCCTGTACGCTTTTCCTCTTTTTGGATCATGCCATTCATGAACCATGGCTCATCTGACATCACATCTCTACCGTCAAGCCGGCTTTTGATGCGTACCTCCTGCTGAGTCTGTTTATGTGTACGTTTAGTCGCCTGATGTCGCTGCCCCTGCCAAATTGGATGTTAGTGTGTGTGTGTGTGTGTGTGTGTGTGTGTGTGTGTGTGTGTGTGTGTGTGTGTGTGTGTGTGTGTGTGTGTGTGTGTGTGTGCGTGCGTGCGTGTGTGCTTTAAGAACAGTGAGTTCTTGGCACTTGGAGAACAGCGTTCTATAACAACTATGTATTATTATTATTATGATCCGAGTTGTTTTGTAGGAAGCGGTTTGGTGGTTGAAATAAGGAATTTGCGGCTTCAGCGAGTCTGAGTACAGTGTTTCTTTTGCTGCAGGCCAGCACGGCGATTACATCAAGAACAATCTGGACTTCCTGAAGAAGAAGTGCGAGGATTTCCAGAAATGCACGGACGCCCTGTACAGCGCTGAGAACTTTCACCGCGTCCTGGCCGGCGAGGACCTTGAGTTGAGCAACATCTGTGGGTAAGTCTCTTTCAGGGTGTGCACTGTACACAGGATCACAAGAGGTTGCCCTGGTGCTGGGCTGCTTTTGTTTTTTTGTGTGTGTGTGTTTTTTTTCCCCAGGCAGCTCATGCAACTGAACACAACGCCCAGACGTTCTAATATTGTACGCAGCATGTCGTTTGGCCATACGAATACTCACCATCGTTCGGGAAGCGGACTTTAATTAATGTGTTCGTCTTGCACTAGAATTCCGTCCATAAGGTTGACGCCTAAAAACAGATTGTAAACCCGAAAGAGAATGTACAGTTCTTCATATATCCATTTCCCTGATGAAGGACCGGTTGAGGGCCCGAAAACTGATGTAGGCACGGTCCTTTCTGTACATATTTTAATTTTAATTTTGTAAAAGTAAGTTGATTCATCGGTTCTGAAGAGTTTTTTTTTTTTTTAAATCTTTATATTCATTCTGTTGTCATTCAGGTTGCTCCACAAGAATGACCGTGGCCGATATGTCACGCTACGTGATGAATGTAAAAAGTCTGAACGCGATGCCATACTGAAAGACATCGACAGTAGTCTGACCAAGACACTGGTCAGCCCGCCAAAGGACCGCACTGCTGACAGCTGGAACAAACTCAAAGGATGTTTAGAAAATAACAACTCTCCCGGCCAAAGGGAAACTGTCGTGGACAAAGTGTGCAGGTAAACATTATTAAGTGAGACTGAGTTTTGAAAAAAAAAATGCACCGCCTCTTCCTCCTAGTCCATCCCCCCTCCCCCCTTTCCCCCCTCCCCCCCTTCCCCAAGTGCGATGTGTCTACGAATACAGTGATAGTGCTGGAACAGGTGTCAGATATCAAAAGATTTTTTCTTTATAATTCATGTTCACGTTTACAAACGCAAGACTGCGTCTTAATTACTGATAAGCAGTTTGACGAGTGGTTCTTATTTCCAGACTGAAGGAGAACTCAAACCACACGTTGGGCTTCCTGTGTGATACTCTCGAGGTGGACACAGTGACAGAGAAGTTCTTCAACCATGAGCTGGAACACCTGCACTGCTCCTGTGCCGCTCTGACCGCTAAAACTGCAACAGGTATTTGTGTACAGTCACGTCCACTCTACCTTTGTTTGCTTAGCAAGCAGTAAATCGTTGAATTTTTTTCTTTAAATAAACGATTTCCTTCTAACTCGGACCCCCCTTCTGGGTTAAAAATGATCAGCTGTTTCGTTTTAGGAAGATAGGGTTTGTTTGATGATTGTTCTTGGGTTAGATTTTGGCCATTTCACACACAGGCACGCACAGATATACAGACACATAAAACTGTCAGTTGTCGGTTTTAAGTTGTCTCTGCGTTAGAATTTCGAATCCGGACAGTTAATCTCGTTGCCTTCAGTTAGCTGCGGATAACGGTACAGCTGATTGCTGGTTTTCAAAAATCCTAATTTTTCTGAACAAGGGACGGACACAGCATTACGACATGATTCTCTGTTATCTTTACGGAAAACGCTGCTAGCATATATATGAAAAAAAGAAGAAGCTTATAAGTTAATAACGTATAAGACTGTGTTAGAAAACAGCAGACAAAACAAATTTAATTCCGATTTTTCGACCACAGGGCTTTCCTCGGGAATAAGATACAATATAACAACTACAGGGACAGTGCTACAGGGCCCGTATGTAATAGTCGAGGTTAATTTAACCCACGGCTGCAGACCAACCCAGACTAGGACAAAAGAAACCCCAAAGCAAAATTAAATAAAAGAGGAAGCGAAGAAAGGAATGGGACCGCTTCCTGATTAAAAAAACAACAAAACGAAACAAACAAAACCGTGACAACCAGAAAATTTAACCCAAGAGCTAGTTTAGTTCGAGGTTAGACTCTAACCCGGGGCTAAAAGCCATATCCTCGACTATTACATACGGGCCTAGATCTCACGGGGATCTCACGGAGATTATCATATTTTTTTGTATTGTAATTGGACAAGTGTCGTCCTCTAGTATGTGTCTCCAGTGTACGATATTTTCCACGCATCGAGTGATTATTGTTGCAGGATCTGGAATGCCGTTGCGAGCAAAGATCGGATCGGGTGTTGGACTGGGTCTTATTGTCATCCTTATCGTCGCCGTCATCGCACTTTGTAGACGCCAACGCAGACTCAAACGACGCCTGTAAGTTATTATCTCTCTCTCTCTCTCTCTCTCTCTCTCTCTCTCTCTCTCTCTCTCTCTCTCTCTCTGGTATGTTCGAACGATGAATTTCGATATTGTCTTTTTGAACGGCAAGTTTAAAACTGAATTGGTCACAACACCAAACTTCCACCGTTTTCAAATATGAAGTCATTTCAATTTCTCTCTCTCTCTCTCTGAGTGTGTGTGGGTAAGTGACGGTGTGTGTCCATTTCGGATGTACGTGATATCAAGAGCTTATTACCTGTAATGATGATATGGAGTTTTCTCCACAGGACGCAGGAAAAGTTACGGATGCATTACCTCCCCTCACCAATGGACGACACACCCGTGTACCAGGAAATCGGCGGCAGTATGTGTTCTCCGGTATGTTTCTTTTTGTGGACCATGTATTCGCTTTATTTATTTATTTATTTATTTTTTTACTACTTTATTCTCCCTTTTGGGAAATTCGGGCTGCTTCCCCCGGGGGAAGCGCGTCGCTGCGGTGCAGCGCCACCCAATACCTATCACATATACTTTTTTTTTATAACAATTTTGCTACTATTTTGCTGGGCGGGGAGGAAAGCTGGATAACCCGGAGAGAAACCCCCGATGCGCAGCCCGGCAGCCAGGAAAACCCGGTATCACATATCACAAGCTCGTCCTGGGCTCGAACCCACGCTTCATCGCCACGACATTGGTGACGTCCGTCCAGTAGCGCAGTATCAGCGGCTAAATCCGACGTGCTACATACTAGAGACCGCTCACCCCATTATTTGTTCGCTCACTCTGTTGTTATGGACTGCATGTCTGTACAATTAAAGCGAGCGGTCAGGCGTTGGATATGCAATGCTCGGGTCGTGGGCTCGATTCTCGGCTGGGGCCAAAAATTTGTGCTGGTCTTTTCTCGTACACTGACTCGAAATACTCTATCTTGATGATTAGTGCAGCTCATAGTGCTATACAGTGTTGTTTACACTTTGCGCGAGTCGCCGAACATTCAAATTCTACGGCTGTCGGAGCGCTTAGTGTGGTGGCGGCGTCGTCGAGTACGCTTCGGTTGGTTCAGTGTGAGCATTACAGACGCTGTCACTGCCCAGGTGTCTACAGTAAGTGATGTGATGATAGATACCACGTAAACAGCTCAGAACAATCTGTGAACATACAAATCGTAGCATTAGCCCCTTTAACAAAAGGAAACAAAGCGTTATTCGTTGGTGCTGCTAAAGGTCAGTAATAAGTGGTCTGAATTAACACGGATTCATTTTATTCGGATATTTGACTCTCTCTCTCTCTCTCTCTCTCACTCTTTCCAGGGCTACTACCCACCGGGGCTTCATCGCGATCGTCCGCCCACACTGCCCAGCCGCTACGTGAAGAACATGTCTCACTCGCAGACGAACTTGGCCGACCCCGCTGCAAACGAGTACCTGGAACCCTTAGCCGACCTGCCGGACATCAGTCACATGAAACCCGGCGACCCGCGTCTCCTTCCCCGCCACGACTTGTACGACCTGGCCAGGAACCCGGGCCCCGTGGAGCCGGCCCCGAGGGAAGGGCCCTACGATTCAGTCGACATAGTGAGAAGGGACAGCGGGGAGGAGGACGGGGGGTACTCCACCCTGGGGCGGCGGCCGAGCGGGAAGATCGGTGGAGGAGAAGGGGGGTCCAAGGACAGAGAAGAGACCTCGCCTTTGACTAACGGTGCACCTCCGGGTGAGGCCGACGGTGGACCGGACAGTCCCGCAGACGCGGAACCCAAGTATTTTGTGTTGGAGCCGGAAGAGGAGTCGGAACCTTTGACTGGCGTGACTGTCACCCAGTTGTGAGACACGGAGGAAGAGGAGAGAATGAGAATTTTGGAAGACTTGAAGACAGGAGGGGGGGGGGGCGTAGGGGGCCAGTTTCTGCAAGTCAAAGACAGAAATCGGTGCTTTAATACCCGAGCCTCCTGCCCCGCCACGACATGAACGACCTGGCCAAAAATCTCGCGCCATTGTAGAACCGGCCCCCAGGGAAAGGCCCTACGTTAAGTTCGACATGGTGAGGAGGGACAGCGCGCAGGAGATCGGGGAGTACTCCAGGGGCAAGGCAGGGGCCAAGGACAGGTGAAGAGACTTTGCTTTTGAATCATGGTAAACCTCCGCATGAGGTGGACGGCGGACCGGACAGTCCCGGAGATGCGGAACTTAAGTATTTCGTCTTGGAGCCGGAGGAGGAGTCCGAATCTTTGATAACTGGTGTGACTGTCACCCAGCTCTGAGACACTGAGGAAAAAGAGATTGTGTGTGTGTGTGTGTGTGTGTGTGTGTGTGTGTGTGTGTGTGTGTGTGTGTGTGTGAGTGAGGGGGAAGGGGGGGGGGACGTAGAAAGTGAGAGAGAATCCAACGTTGTGTATAAGTCAAGGACAAAAAACTGGTGCTTCAAGTGGAAGTGTTGAACCTGCAGTCAGTATACTTTATCCCTTGTATATTGTTCAGGCAATACCTAGATCTGCAAACTGGACAAAGTCGACTTTCCGTACACATTATAATGTAGGTGGTGTTTGCAGAGAGCGACATACCAAAGACTGTTCAGTGGACAGTGTATTGACGAAATTGGGGACATGAATCTGCAATAATCTTGACGTCGTATTCAATAAATCTTCATCGGCAAACACTGACAGTAGTCTTGACGAAACTTGTGTAGAGCCGCTTGGACATTCACTTTTCAACTCACGATCAATGCAGTGAATTGCGTTCGAATCAGTCCCGGCTGGGGCCACATATTTGTGCTGGTCTTTTTCTCGTTGCCCCGTCTTTGATACCACCCTTGCATGGTGGAAAAGGACGTTAAACCCCCAAACACCCACCCCACCCGCAGTGAATTGCATGACGGCGCCAGCTTAGTCACGCTGCCTGATGAAGCAATTCCTTTATACTCTCGCACTGAAGCTCGTGTTTGAGTTGACCATAGTCAGGGTTCTTGTGTCAATGATCACCAGTACGCCGCATGTGTATTATTTTGTATGTGAGACACACAAGACTGATTCGCTGTAATGCCGGATGGGTACTTAAATACTCACGGGGCTTGATGCCGTTTCGGTCGTCATGTCCCGGAATGAACTGATACTGACAATACATCGGAGTATATAGTGTAGTGTGCATTATAAATGCATGTTTGAGATTTTTACACGGACGTGCCGGCATAGCAGTGGTCCCAGACTCAAGTTCTTGGGATGACGCTGTCATGTGTGTGCGTGCGTGCGTGCGTGCGTGTGTGTGTGCGTGCGCGCGCGTAATTCGGTACCTACTTCCTCAAAGTGCGTTCAGGGAAACATTGATTATGGGAAATCCAGAAGAATATCCTGTTCGTTTATGGACAATTTTCATTGTTTCAAATGGATCTGATCTCTCTCTCTCTCTCTCTCTCTCTCTCTCTCTCTCTCTCTCGTCTCTCTCTCTCTCCCTCTCTCTCTCTCTTTATTGATTATGGGAAATCCAGAAGAAGATCCTGTTCGCTTATGGACAATTTTCATTCTTTCAAATGGATCTCTCTCTCTCTCTCTCTCTCTCTCTCTCTCTCTCTCTCTCTCTCTCTGCCGTGTGCGTGTGTGTGTGTGTGTGTGTGTGTGTGTGTGTGTGTGTGTGTGTGTGTGTGTGTGTGCGTGCGTGCGTGTGTGCGTGCGTGTGTGCGTCAGGATGGGTAATTTTTCTTTACGTGACGATCACGATCTCTTTGTTTCTCGTGTTACCATGATAATTAGATTCGCAATCATGTCTGTCGATCGAAATGCAGTTTACAGTTTCTTGAAGGCCTGAGCTTTTTAGTTTATACACAGGGTGAGTCACCGATGCAAATCAGCTTGTGGCCTTGACGATGCTGTATATAGTCATTTGTGTTAATGCCCTGTGCATTGTTTTAAAGTAAACACGGTCACTGAGGTTTTAGCTGGCGGCTGGCATGCATAAAGAGTGTGTAACCGATCCGCTTATGAAAGCTGGGGTTTGTTGTTGTTGTTGTTGTTTTAATCCAGTCGGATTTTAATGGCGTAGAAGTTCTCGATCAATCTCAGTTGTAAATACTGCTGTGTGCGATGAATCCCCCCCCCCCTCCCCCCGTCTCCCCCTCACTTCGCAGTTTTCGTTTCATGCAGCTAAAACCCGCTCAGCTTTGATTCTTATGCGTGTTAGTGATGTGCTTGCGTCGGCCGGTCTTATTCACGTATATCCATCGCCCGTATCCCCGCTTTAGGATGAAAGTAATTCGTATTGAAATGGATTTCAGTTCTTCAAGTATTGTTCCTTTAACCCCCACCCACCTCCCGTCAACAGCTGACTGTTAGAAATTACTTGTGCATAGACTCTTATCTGTTCTCACAAGTGTGCGCGTTTGTGTGACTCTGTGTGTGTGTGTGTGTGTGTGTGTGTGTGTGTGTGTGTGTGTGTGTGTGTGTGTGTGTTTCAGCGACCGTATGTGTCAGTATGACTGAACACATGAGATGTGAATGTTTTGGGTTTTTTGTCAGTCCAACGGTTTGTTGGTGAAGTTCACTGAGTGGTGAAGTGTATGTATATAATTATTTGGAATGTTTTGATAGCGGGATGAGAGTACTTGCTGATTGTTGTCGAGCATTGCCGTTCTAGTCATTCAGAATACCATTCGTGCTTACTTTTGCCGCTGTCAAATGACTGTTGGTTGCGCCGGAACGAAAGATTGTCGTCCTCTTGATAAGACTCGTCAGTGCCGGCAACGTTATCTCGTTTCAGTTCTATCCCAGAAACGCGGCCTTTCTTTGATGTGCTTAAAATTAAAGAAGAAAAAAAACCCATAAAAATCATAATTTTCAGTCTCGTGTTGTGTATTTACGTACGGTGTGTGTGTGTGTGTGTGTGTGTGTGTGTGTGTGTGTGTGTGTGTGTTTTCGCCACGGTGCGGCCGTGTGGGCGTGCCCGGCCGGCGTGTGTGTGTGTGTGTGTGTGTGTGTGTGTGTGTGTGTGTGTGTGTGTGTGTGTGTGTGTTTAGCTGACAAAGAAACTGATGAGTCAGTCAGGGTCGATGGGACGGTGAGTGTTTTGTTTGTAAGTGTGAGAAAAATAGAGACTTGGGCTTTACACAAGCTGGTGGATGAGACTGACTAAAAACAGTCTGCCTGGAAAGCTCTGTGTGTGTGTGTGTGTGTGTGTGTGTGTGTTCGCCACGGTGCGGCCGTGCCCGGCCGGCGTGTGTGTGTGTGTGTGTGTGTGTGTGTGTTTTCGCCACGGTGCGGCCGTGTGGGCGTGCCCGGCCGGCGTGTGCGTGCGTGTGTGTGTGTGTGTGTGCGTGCGCGCCGTGTGTGTGTGTGTGTGTGTGTGTGTGCGCGTGCGTGCGTGCGTGAACACTTCCTTATGAAGTCAATTTTTCCCTGTTTTATCACCGCCACAGCTGACTACCTAGCTGACTGAGAAAGTAGGTTTCACAGCTGTTACCATCAGAAGGCGCGCACACCCATCATTGTGGCCAACGTAGCACAGGCACACGTGTGGCACGTAGGCCCTGCGTGTATGTCGTAACACTGAGGGCTGTTGACAGCACGGCTCAGGTGATTACTTGATCACAAAGAAAAACACTCTGAGGTACACACTCACTGAGACTAAAGGTGACCTATTCTGCACACAATGCCCTGCGGACTGACACTGGCACAGATCTAGACTCACGGCAAAGTCGGTAACTGGGGAAAACAGTCATGTCAGTGAGCCCGCTGCCGGTACTAGTACTGACCCCGGCCACTGAGTCAGTCGAGGTAATAATAATAATAATAAATTGCTTTTATATAGCGCAGTATCCCAGCAGACGCTGGCTCAGAGCGCTCTACACACACACACACACACACACACACACACACACACACACACACACACACACGCACGCACGCACGCACACACGCATACACACACCGGCACAAACACACACACAGAGCCGGCCATGCCGGACTGCACCCACACTGGCTATGGGCAGCGGGGACACCACAACTCTTGCTCTGAGGGATGCAGACAGTTAACTCTTAAAAGCCCATATGCAAAAAAATCGCAATTTTATTTGAAAACTTTAGATCTCTAGGAGCCACATCAACTCATCAAGTCACTATAATGCATGCAGTCTGCAGCGGATTCAGGCCTAGCGGCGAACGCCCACGCCTTGCGTTATCATGGTAGTGGCTTGAAGTGGCTCCTACTGTTATATTGCAGTGGCTTGTTCGGCTTTTTAACCAGTTCTATCATATAGTGGGCAGAGAGTGGTCGGGCTTGGGCTCTTAAGAGCATTGCGGAGGCAGAGTGGAAGAGAATTCCAGACGAAAGGGGCTTGATACTGAAATGCCCTCACAGTCTGGCCGAACGACCTGGTATTAACCCTAGGCACCGGCCAAAGAAGTTTATCATTAGAGGATCCAGTCATTGAAGTCGGACCTAGATGGAGTCAGTATAGATGTCCAGAGCATTGTAAGTCCAACGCTCTGTCATTTGACGGACTATCCCGGTTCCCCCTCCAGGACTGATCATCAAGTCACACACACACACACACACACACACACACACACACACACACACACACACACACACACACACACACACACACACCACTGCGTCAGGACCAAAGACAGTCTACTTCTGCGTTGATGAAGGTCACCCCAACCCCTTTACATTACAGTCAGTCGCCGTGTTCTGTAAACAACCTAAATCACGCTTGGGACTGACGCAAACTGAGTCTGAGCGTGTTGGGGAAGGGAGAGACATCAGGGTCAGCATCGAAGAAAACTGGCTGCAGCTGGGTGCACTCTGAGCGGGTAACTGGTCGGATACGAGTCAAGTTTCATCAGACACTGAGCTTCGGGAACGCTGATGACCGGCTGAACAACTGCCATCAGAATCTGGCGACCTGATCAGTAATTTGTATTTTGGGTTGTCAGAGCTGTTTCTGCCCACCAAGACCGGTACCGTTGGCCAGAGATAACAAAATAGCGGTTGGTGTTCCTGTTTTTTGTTGTTGTTTTTTTCGTTGTTTTTGTTTATCGAAACACTGCACTTTTTCTGCAGAAATGCATTTCTGTAGCAACCGGTTTTCTGCAGGAAAAATGGAATTTTGTCATATCCGTTTGCTTTTCTTTTCTGAACAGACTTCTGTTTTTCTGCAAAAAAACGAACTTCCGGTTTTCCGCAGAAAAACTAGAGTTTTGTTGTTGTTGTTGTTGCTTGTTTTTTTTGGGGGTGTTGTTTTCTTCTTGCAGGAAAAAAAAACAAAAAAACTACCATTAATTTTCAGTTGTCAGCTCTCGCTAACTTAACTAGAGATGACAAAATAGTCGTATTTTTGCAGACTAACAGTTTAGAAAAATTGCACCATTCTTTGCAGAAAGCGCATCAGTCAGTCGCGCCAGCTCATCATAGTGTCAGTTCTTCTGCAGAAAAATCAGTTTTTCCTACAGAAAATGTTGAATTTGGCCATATCCGTTTTTCTGCAGAAAAATAAGCGGCTTTGGTTATCTCCAGAAAAAAAATGATTTTATACAGAAAAAAAAGTTTATATCTGCAAGAACTTGAAGTGCAGTCAGGTTTTTCTGTAGACTGAAAAACTGACACTATTAAGTCCGCCAATCATAGTGATAGACCGGGTGCAAACGGTGGCAACTGACGTGGGGCTGAAGGTACATCATGTCCCGACATCAGAATGTACCAACCGAACACTGGAATTTTTCCAGTCAGTCCGACATAGTTCCACCATGACTTTGGTCCCACTTTCTCGGTCTGCGACTGATACCTTCATAAGTGAAGACTGAGATCTGATCCGAGTAGTTGCGACCCGGCCGCGCTATGCCACACTGACTATACTGACAGATCCCGCTTCCATCAGTTTTAGCGCGGCCAGTAAATACCAGTAATCATATACCGAACGGCTTGTTCTCAGTTTGCGTCAGCTGGGTTATAATTAACACAACCATCACCAACACCGAAGACTCAGTGACAACGTCGTCAACAACTTGACAAGTTCGCGGGCCGCGGCCGACAGGACAGTGCCGGCTGATGAGTCTGAACTTGACTCCCTGACCGATGCGGTTTATCGACTAAAGCCAGCGGCCGCGATTTTGCCAACAAAGCTAATTCCACGCATGCATTCCTTGTAAACAGAACAACACGGCAGGTAAGCAGCTCGAAATAGCGTAAGCGTACGCAACACCCACAACGGCCGACCCCGAAATCGTGCCATGGAGTTGTTTACTAGACCTGTGGCTCACGTGACCCCCACCTCAACCTAGTATCGTTTACAGTTATTCCCGGCCCTTTCTGCAATAATGCAGAGAAGAACCAATCGGATGAAACGTGTTTTCTGAGTAAGAAGCAGCGGGATGATATACAACATTCACTACAAAGATTCATCAAAATAAATGTTATTTTTTTCTTAACAGTCTTCTCGCTGGTTTGATGTGTTTGAGACACTTGCTCTGATTTCCAGACAGGAATTTTCCAACCTCGGGAACCAGTCGCCTACGTGACAGGCTCGACTGCGCATGCTCGCTCCAGCTTTCATGCTCCACTTCCGTCTGCTGCTCTCATAGGCGTTTGTGCTGTCGGATGTAAACAAGTCGTGTCTCCGTGCACTTCAAGTGTCCGATTCTTCGGGTAGATGGTGCGACAACACGCTTTGATGCCTGGACACCTTAACTATAGGTTGAGAGACAGGTGAGACCATTTTTTTTCCGTTGCTTGATGCTGAGGGTTTGTAGCTCTTTGGTTGTGGATCCTGATGACGAGAAGCTTCCTTGTCCCATAACACGAGAGGCACTTGGCTTAGACCTTAGGACCTTTCGGCTTTGTCGGACGTTCTCCCTCAGGGTCTTAGTCTCGCAGTCACTTCATAAGAGGATTAATTTAATCAGTACAGACTTTGCGGCTGTTTTTCAGTCGGTGGCCAGCATGGCATAGGCTTAGGAAGTTTGCCAGACCCTTGTAATGAAAGGCCTGCGTTCACAGCACAAACGTGCACGGGGATTACCGTTAGGGTCGAGCGCAGGCACCACAACGAATGCACAGATCTGTTTCTTCAGTAGCACTGTGACAGCCACTTTGTGAGTGTTAAAAACATTTCAAGTAATCTTTTTGACATTTGCCTAAAGTTTACAAAGTTTTAGTGTGTACCAGTTTTGATCAGTGTCTTACGAAACATCGTCTGCAGAAACTGACCATGTTGACGTTTCTACAGACTGCAAGTATATAATAATATTATGGTTGTGTCAGTATTTTGTATGTAAGTGAATGTGTAACAGTCTGAAGCTAAGGAAGTGTCTACTCACCACATGAACTTAGATAATGATTATGTTTGTTGTTGGAAAGATTGTATTATCAAGACAAGCTGCAGCCCTGTGTATTTTACAGTGCTCTAATAGTGAAGAAATATTCAAATAATGAGGAAAAGCAGCTGATACATGTCTTTCATGTCATATGACTTGAGAGCAAAGTTTCCCTTTTCTCAGAGTTTTTTGTTGTTATTGTTGTTTTTGCTTGTTTTTTTGTTTTGTTTTTTTTTGGGGGGGATGTAGTAGATGACAGTGGCTTCCAAAATTATAATAGGTATGGAACTATGTGAGACAGTGTTATTTGGCTTTTTTTGCCCTGCACACAATTCCTTGCAGCCGGTTTTATTTTGGACCAGTCACCCTTCAGGCCATTGGCATGACCCACATTTTGGTGGCAGAATGTGTGCTGAAGTTTGCACTTTCAGCGGCACACATTGCCTTAGCCCCAGCATTATTTCCTCCAGTCCCCTTTTGCTTTTGAGTGTCTGGTACCTTTGGTGTGAAGGGGAAAGGTATCTGTTGTGCTTACAGCACATGGATTGAGCATTGAGTTTGTCAGGGCTGAGCATTTTCATGAATTATTGATTTTTCTTCTTCCTCACTGTGGAGGATCGGCTTGGGGCGCTGCTATAGCCTAGCTAGAATTTTCCAGAGAGCTTGGAGTGCAGCGTGTGTATACATACATGTGTGTGTGTGTGTGTGTGTGTGTGTGTGTGTGTGTGTGTGTGTGTGTGTGTGTGTGTGTGTGCGTGAGAGAGAGAGAGAGAGGGGGGGGGGGGAGAGAGAGCACTGTATTTATGCATTTGTTAAGTAAAACACAAAGAGTGCATAATGTCTGAATTCCAAATTTATGCAAAGTCTTCGCAGACTTGTCAGTTTCCAGTTTATCTCTGCCAAAACAGTAAAGTTGCCAGAACAAAAAATGTGTTATGAGGTGCCTCCTCCCCCCCCCCTTTTTTTTCTCTCGCTCTCTCTTCCTCTCCCTCCCTGCCACACACACTGTGATACACAAGCGCGCGCGCGCACACACACACACACACACACACACACCAGCTTCCCAGGCTGACCTCATGGTGCCTGGCTCCCTCTGTTTGTCGACACGTACAACCCCGACACCTTTCAGTGACCCTTTTAACTGCTTGTGTTAAAACCGGCTTAAAACGTTCACGGTCACACTAAGTCAGTCCCTCCCTTCGCTACACTCCTTTTCGTTTGTCCGCTCCTGCTGACTGCCATATCATCGCCCCGCCGACCGATTTATGGCAACGTGTACCCTCGTTTTGCTGACAAAGCAGGCTCGGGAGCATTAGCTTTTACGCTCAGGGTACAACTGGTAGGTTGTCATTTTTTTGTTGGCCAGGATCGTACGAACGTACCGTTATGTAGTCTAATTGCAAAGAAATTGTTACTTATGCGCCGTCGTTATGGACTGAGTCTGAAAGAAGCAGAACTGACTACGTAGCGTGGCGGCTCGGGGATGCACGGGGGAATCGGTGGATGGACACATGCACGCTGATAGATAACTATCATACAGGGCCGTAGCAGCCCTACCGGCCACTAAGGCCATGGCTGGACCACTTTTTGGCAAGAAACAAAACAAGAAAACAACAACCCCCCCCCCAAAAAAAAAAAAAACAACAACAAAAAAAACAAACTCGTTTTCGTGCAGTCAGGATGGTTTCTAAAGCAAAAGTTCTTCAAAATAAAGCCTCTTCATCAAAATATTTTTTAACTTGCGTTTCCCCGTTCAAACAAGTAACTAGTAATTCTTTTGTTTTCCGTTGAAGTTGAGGAGAACATAATGGCCAGGGACCGTACCTTTTTTATTTATTCTTTATGGCCGGAGCACTTTTAGGAGCTGTGCTACGGCTATGTCATATGCACATCTAGCAAACAGCAGTGTTGCAGCAAAGTGCTTGGCGTATGCGCGAATGTTCTCTGTCTCCACTCACTTAACACGCCAAGTCTGTGTTCGGGTCAGGGAAGGGTCAAGACAGACCTTATCAGTGTTGTGAGGACACTAGACGTGCTTCTGTTTATTGTCCATAGCGTTGGGCAGCAGCGACAGGGCGAGCCAAAAGCAGATCAGGGTTAAGAGGTCGCAGAATTCTAGAACACGTTGGTGGCAATGTCTGAATGGAGCATTATATTACTTCATTCACGTAGACTGAGCTTCGAAAGACGGTAACTACCCCTCCCCTCCATTGCCTACACTGTCGGAGCGTGCCTAGTTCCTTCAGACAGTGTATCATTTATATAATTGAGCAAAACCGTTCCCTTTAAAGGGGTTAATCCTACCATACTACTAAGTATGCTCAGATCGTTCTGAGCTGTTTACGTGGTATTTATCATCACGCCACTTAGCCACCTGGACACTGAGAGACAGCGTCTACACTAACGCTAGCGCGGCGACCACACTGAGCGGCGCTTGAGTAGTGTAACAACAGTTGTAGAATATGATTGTTCCACCGTTTGCACATTAACAGCTGTACCAAACATTAAGACAGAGTATTTCACCGTTTGCACATTAACAGCTGTACTAAACATTAAGACAGAGTATTTTGAGTGTACAAGCCGCGCACTCATGAGCGAAACCGCACCAAAGCATAAGTTGCCTTAGCAAAGATGGAATTAGCCATGTTTAAGCCATGCAGCTGTGGTTAGCAAGACACTGCTGCATATACATGTATTTATTTTCCTTGGTCACATCATTGTGGGTGTGCCAAGGGAAAGCCTGCACCTTGTCGATGTTCTCTATACATGCAAGTATAATTAATGTGGTGTCCTGCTGATGCTTTGGGCTTGTCATAAATGCTGTGCTCACGGATCGACGAGTGAATCATCAGGCAGGTGAATCGGAATGACAGTTGACGGTGACATTTGACAGCTCTGAAAATGATTACTGCAAACCATTGTCATTTCATGTAATGTTTGGATGTTGTTGGCCAGGAAGATGCTGTCCAGTTGACTTGGTGCTGCAGATCAAAAACAGTGTAGCTTTGAGGCAGTGTAATATATATATATTGAAAAAGAGTTGTTACAATATGATTGGCAAAAGGTGTCACAGCACATGAACAGTAACATAATTATTACATGAAGGCCAGTCCGGTCACCCATTCATAATGTGTTGTGTTCCCAGTGTACCTTGGTACTCAGTGCTTACCTTTAGTAAGCTCTCCGAACTTGTCCAGGGGTGTGTAAAGGTCAAGATGACATGTACAACTACAAAGTGGTGATTCAGCGTGTAAGAGGGCAGGAGAATAGGCCTACAGTTATTATTTTGGTTTCTCTCAGAAAAACAACCGCTTGGTCTGTCCCACAAATCCGGTGATGTGTGGTCCCCGGTTTTCCCCATTTTGCCTGTGTGACTGCTGGGCAGTGAGAGGTCAGGTTGACAGCTGTTGTTTGACAGTACATGTAAATATCCTGGTACTGTACATGTAGCTAGATAGGAGCGTTGCTCTGCAGGTGTCATCTGCACCAGCAGTTTCAGCGGCCTAGCTTGTCCAG
This sequence comes from Batillaria attramentaria, assembly GCA_018292915.2. Classification (NCBI taxonomy): domain Eukaryota; kingdom Metazoa; phylum Mollusca; class Gastropoda; family Batillariidae; genus Batillaria; species Batillaria attramentaria. Next base: position 717,607 of record JACVVK020000028.1, on the reverse strand, counting down.
AATCAATACATGTCCACGCGGCCATAAGAAGTGATATGGTAGATTTTGCTTGGTTTATACTGCACGAATCCGCAGGATGAACAGAAGGTACTGTATTGTGGTTTGGTTGTAGAGAGAAAATTGTGTGTACTGATCAGATCAGATCAGAATTGTTTATTGATAGGCCTTAGGCCCATTCAAAGTTGAGAGTGACATCCAGACATTCGTATACACATCAATACTTGTACGTGAAATAATCAAAGTGCAAAATAAAGTATATCAACTCAGCTGAGCAACTGTTGTCTTTTTCTTGACGCTAGAAAAATATATAATGCCAGGTTCTGAGTACTGTGGTGTTCGCATCAGTGTATGCCCAGCTCTTTGCACCAATATCTTTTTTTGTGGGAACTAAATCACAGGTACAAATCTGTCATCGGTTGTGATAACATGCACGCATACATGTCCTGATGTGCAGTGAAAAAGGTGATAGTGGTCATGAAAATGTAATGCTGACGGGGCTGATCCGACAGTGACAATACTGACATAACTTGTATTTTTAACCTCTCCCACTTAGAGAGGGGAGTTGGTACATGATGTGCCCCAGACGCAGTGACATCATGCCATGCTCCAGTTCTCGTCCAGATAACGAGGATGGAGTGGGGAGAGGGGGGTGGGGGGGGGGCGATCTTGCCCTTAGCCCCAATACAGTATCGCCACACGAGTGTCAGCTGAGAGCAGCTTTGACGTAATGTTGCTCAGAAGGCAGCACACAGCTACATACTTGTTGTACAGGTACCTGCTGTTTGGTGAAGGACTTACGGAGTGAGCGAAGGGTTTGTGCTGGAAGGAGTAGCTGTGAACGACACTGCTGGGGAGAGCCCGGACTTCTTCATTTCTTTTCGAGACTGGTAGCTTTTGAGGTGCAGTGCACACCATACCACCTTGATCCATGAGCTGGTCCGTCTGCCTGACAATCGTGTGTGTTTTGTTGAAATCAGGATTTGTTGTTTTCTTTAAGTCCTACTGTGACTCACTGTGATTGCAGGCAACAAGCAGGTAAATATTACTGTGGTATTTATTATTCAGGCTGTATCTGTGCATTAGTCGGTACTTCATATAATTTTCCGGTTTTCTTTGTTTCTTCTGTTGCAGTATGGGACATTCGATGCGCATTATCAGACACCTGGAGCTTATCGTCAATGGTCGCAATTAGTCAGCAACTTTAGAGCCAGTGGCTAGGAATAACACAGAGAATTCAGTCAGATTTCCGAGAAATTGGATGAAGAACTCTGGTGGTGGTGGTCAGTCGAGAGTTATCTTTTGGCATAATGTCGGACATCAGCGATGGTGAGGAGGACATACTCCTCTTTCCGATCACGGACATCGACTCGGGACATGAGGACCTGTCCCAGTCAGAACCGGAGGGCCATGGGCACACAAGCAGCGGCAGCGAGGCTGACGAGGAAGAAGTCGTTCCAGCCAAGCCGCTCATGCCTCTGCGCGAGCGCCGCATCAAGCGCGCGTACGCCACCGCCCAGGCCCAGGCCCAGGTCCCGTCCATGAAAACGAACTTGAAGCCGCTAATCGTCAGCGAATCACCCAGCTCGCATCGCAGCCGCTGGATCAACGCCATTCGCAAGGCAAAGAAAGCGGAGGATCCCTGGGCAGAGTTCCACATCGAGGACTGCGAGACGGAAGTGTGCGTCCGTCATCGCTACAATGCGTTGAAGAAGATGTGGATCACTGACAATGTGCTTGTCAAGATGGAGTCAAAGGTAAGACATGCCCACCCCCAGCCGCATAAGGTTGGGTGCCTGATTCACTGACTTATTGCTTTGACATGCTTCGTGATGTACAGTCAAACCTACTTCTGTCTTCACATCTGCTTAGATGCCTTGCACATGCCTGATCTGGATCTTTCTTCTGGCTTTCGTCACTCTTCCTTCCTTCCTTTCCTTTAGCGTCGTAGACATGAGTGAGTCTGTATCATTTAAAACAAAACAAAAATTGCATGGGTTTGACTGTTCAGACACGTGACAGATCAGCGTCTTTTGGTCTGTGTTTCTGTCACCATGGATGTGGGAGAGTTGCACTGACAAATGATGCGTTATTCAGTTTCTCCATAATTCTTTTCATTCCAGCCGTTTACAAGAGGAGCAATGAGGCAGTGCTACAGATTGTAAGTGATTCATTTCTAGGATCATCTAAAATGTAACCTATACGTGTATGGTTCCCCTCTACTAACAGTATGACAAGCTTGACGAGAGAACGGATGCAATTTGTCTCAAAATGAGCGAGTGTAAAACCCAGTGAGCAGAAGAAGTATGGGTGTTACCTCACTGGCAGTCACAGTTGTGGATCTCATGCACTGTGGAGGTGACCTGTACATGTACTTGAAAATGTAACACGTGCACTTTATTCTTCTTTTTTTTTCGCTTTTCACAGCTGTTCAGAAATTTGGGTTGTATGCCAAATTTAATTAATTTAAATGGTCCACTTTTAAAAGGTTTGATCTGCTGTTGGACCATGGGGTTACAATTTGAACTTTCATGAAAACAGCAAATGTAGCATTTTGTGCGACCCTAATGACCCTAAGTGGCATCCCCCCCCCCCCCCCCCCCACAAGATCAAAACAAAACAAGTTGGCTTCACTCAACCTAGTTGTTCGTGAATGAGAAATGTTGTTTAGTGCAAAAAACTTTGTTCAATCACCTCTAACAAGCTAACCAAGATTTCTTCATCTTCGACCAATGCGTTGTCTCGTCCCTTTGCAGGAAGAAACTGTCAACATTCTGCACAGAGGACTGGAAACATTCACACAACTATGTTGCCAAGGGTTACCTGGAGAATGTTGATCGGTCTGTTTACTTTGAGGACGTCCGTCTGCAGATGGATGCCAAACTGTGGGGGGAGGAGTTCAACAGACACAACCCTCCCAAGAAGGTGAGAACGGGTGTACACCATGTGGAGTAATTGGAAAATATCATTGATTGGCTTTTGTTACCTGAGACTGGTCGTTACTGGTGTTTAACAGGATTTTAAATTAAATGGTTTGGCTATGAAGTAGGAAGTGATTTTGATTTTAATATCTTGCAAAGGTACTTGATCTGTGATTTCCACTGCAGCATCCGTTTTACTTGTCAGAGTAAGACTAGCTTTCGTGTACTTGCTTTAGTTTGAATGATCAACAACAGCACCTTGAATTTCTGACTTCTTTCTTTCTTTGTTCATACAGCTGGTTTAACTTTTTTTATGCATAATTATTTGTGCGTGTAGGTGGACATCTTCCAGATGTATGTGCTGGAGTTCAAGAACCGTGAGGGTTCGCCTCTTTTCCACCTGGAGCACTTCATCGAGGGCGACTACATCAAGTACAATTCCAATTCAGGATTTGTTGATGAAACTCTGCGTCTCACTCCACAGGTCAGTACAATGGATTGCTTCGTTGAACACTTGGTTTTGCCAGGTTGTGCCAGGCTTGAAAGGAGAAGCGATAGAATCATCGAAGACATTTTGGGGTTACAAGAGTTGTGCTTATAATAATAATCATATAACATTCTTGTACAGCGCACTTTCCCCACAAAGTGGGCTTAGTGTGCTTGACAATTACAACGTAGGCTAAATCAAAAGTACGCAACACATACTGGCACAAAGCGCACGCACACGCACACGCACACACACACACACACACCCCTGCCACTCCACCAGCGGGAAGGCTCAGAATGGCGGAAGAGCTGTTGTAAACTAGTCATAGGACAGTCCGAACAAGAAGATTTTTCGGCTTGGCTTTAAAATCAAGCAAGTTAGATGCAGTTCATTACAATACAGACCCTTGACCGCTGCTGAATCATTTGTATACTGTACCAGTGCATGGTCTGTCTCAGGCATTCAGCCACTTCACGTTTGAGCGCTCCGGCCACAAGCTGATCGTGGTGGACGTCCAGGGAGTGGAGGACCTCTACACGGACCCACAGATCCACACCATCGAGGGGAAGGACTACGGGGACGGCAACCTGGGTGCTAAGGGCATGGCTCTCTTCTTCCACTCTCACACCTGTAACTCCATCTGCATGAGCCTCAACCTCACACCCTTTGACCTCGCTCCATCAGAGCAGGACAGCCTGAAGGAGTTCATCAGCAAGCAGGTTGGTGGCTGCTGGTGTCCGAATGAACGGTGGATGGGATGAATGGTGTGGTGAGATAGGCTTCGTGGTTCCTTCCTGTGGAGAGGGTTGATTTTGCTAGGGAGAGAAATCTTCTCTACTATCACCTGGAAAAAGGACCTAAGCACTTACCAGTTCCATTGCGCTTAGGGCCTTTCTGGAGTTTTTCCAACACCAATAATGCTCGGCTATTGGTGTCATGTAAAAAGAACGTAAAGTTGGAACAAGGGAGGGACAGTGGGTTTTTTTGTTTTTTTTGTGATACATGTAGTACTTATATATACCATCTGAGGCTTTGTGCATTAACATCCTGCATTGATTTGGACTTCTTGCAACTTTGGTGATCACTGCTTTGTGAAGGGTATTTAGTGTTGATGTTAGGCTTTCTGTTTGCTACTGTGTAACAACTGCTCTGCCTCTGCTGTGTTTGCAGAAAAAGTTTTCCAAGACGCGCGTACGCGGTGTTGAGGAGGCGTGCATCAGTGCCTCCCCGAGGGATATGGTGGACCTGACGGAGATGCTGGCACGTCACCACTCCAACTCACAGTCCTCGCAGGATGACGAGAGCAATCCCCTGAGCCCCGAGGAGAGCCCGCTGAGCCCAACCAGCGAAGATGAGCCCATGTCGATTGACACAGACAGTCCTGGCCCCAGGGTGCGAATCAGCCGGCGCTACATCAGTGAAAGCGAGGGCTCGGTTACGGAGGTGAGTGATGTTGCATGGTTGAGCACCGGTGAAATTGTCAGTAAGCCAAGGGAAGTAACTGGTTTGTTTTGTTAGAAAGAAAATTTCATGTAGAAGATTCAGATCTTGCATTGAGAGGTACATTTCTTGTTTGGGGGGGAATGTCATAGACCAGCTCTTGAAACAAGAATCTTGAGGTCTTGTAGTTTTTCTGTGCAGCTTCCTTGAACATGAACTGCATACTGTATACTAGATGGCCTCACTGATCATTACAGCGTGCTGAGAGATTGGCGTATTTGTGCATCTTGACTTGTTGCAATTCATTAGCTACCTGTGCCGCTGTGTTCGCGTTTGACAGCACTGCCTGTGCCAATTATTTTGCATCCCCATCACCGTACTTACAGTAGTTAGCAAGGACTGAAAGTGATAAGCTTTAGCGCATGTTTCCGCAGGAGGAGGAGCGTCGCCAGTTCTCTGATGCTGCAGCCAAGGCCCATCGCCCCTCTTGTGTCAACTATGAGTTGGATTTGAGAAAACTGTCCAACCTCAAAATCGGAGAGTCTGTTCTGGGACAGGTACAGGAGACTTTTTTTTTTACTATTGATCGACTTCACAAATCATTTGAAAAACTGTCATGGCCAGCTTCAGTGTTATGCAGTCTTGCTGCATAATCTGTGTATTTTATTCTTTTGTGTGAAAATTAATTAATTGAACATATTGAAAATGATCTTGTAGCTCCATAGTGTGTGATGCTGTAGATGCACTATAAAATCTAAAGGCACACCATTGTCCATTGAAGAATCCCTGTTGACTTTGTGCTATAGTTTTGAATCTAGCCTTTCATATTCATGATCGATAACTTACATTTCTCTTCGACAGTGGGCTTCATATTTATTCCTGACGATTACTCAAAACCGTGCACGTTGTTTGATCTTTGATGCATTACCAAACTGATGTGTCCAATTTTGTCTGACTCAGATTCATCATGAGATGGCGAAGTACCACGAGATCGGGCGGTTCTCAGTGGATCCCGATGTGGTGGACTGGGATTCTGCCCTGTTCCACGAAGAGTACGCTGCTCAACTGGGGGTCCTGGAGGCCATTAACACCATGGCACGCCTCCACCTGGGTCTTCCCAGAGACGTCCTTGTTAACTGTACTGCCAAGGTGGGATATGAATAATACCATCATCTGAAAAAAAGGACTGACTTTCCTGTCAAGTCCATGGCGCTTATACCGTTCTTTTGTTGTTGTTTGTTTGTTTGGTGTGTGTTTTGTTGTTGTTTCTGCTGTGACATGAATTGAGGTCATGGGGTTCCCAGTTACCCAGGTGACGGATGGAGCTCAACCCTCCACAAGAAACACCTTTGTTGACTGGCATGCAGTTGCCATACAATACAGTACAGTACAGTACAATACAACAATTCTTTATTGTCAAGGGAGGCAATTTAGGCAAAAAACAGACAACAACCACATATACAATGTAACATGTCACAATAGTTAAATATGTAATATTACAAAAGTAGCACACGAGCACGCCCACGCACGCACACGCACACACACGCACGCACGCAAATGGTAATTACCATGCTCTCATTAAATACGCCACTATTAAGAGGAGACTACAACCCTTCAGTGCAAAAGTAATTTATAGTAAGATAACTGTATCTTAGTGCACTCACATACCCTCACACGCACACAGACACCACACATGCGCGTGCACACACACACACACATGCACACACACACACACACACACACACCCAATTTACACAAGCTTACTAAATCAACAGCACATAGGTTCAGTAGTTCATGCATTATCCAATAAAAGTGGATGGCAGAGTAGTAGTAAAAGTATTAAAACTGTTAAATACAATTTGGATCTTTGAGTCGCAGACTACCCCAGCTGCGGAGTTTTCACATGGAATTAGTGCATGCCTTGGTTTGAAATGTCAAGTCCAACTTTGTCATTGATTTCACTGTGAGCACATAGGGGATGTAAAACCAGAAACGATGAAGTGGGGCTTGATGTTTTCTGTGGGTATTTTGTTGAGATCTCTAATAATTATGTGTACTGATCAGTGGTTGTGTCTGTCCGCAGCAAACAGAGGAGAACGTTGATGTCGGGCTGGATTACATGATGCAGGCTGCGGAGGCTGGGGATCGCAGTGCCATGATCTACATGGCTCGGGCCTTCGACACCGGGGACAACCTGGGCACGCGCAGGTACTCTTCCAGCCTCTTCCACGTCTGTTTTGGAGTCAAATACTGTGTGTGTGTGTGTGTGTGTGCGCGCGCGCGCTGTTTCACACGTGCACGCAAAACTTTGCTCTTGACATTTTAGCAGTACACTCCAAGTCTCTCCGAGTCATTGTTTTGTCATCAGATTGTGTGTGTGAGTGCTGTTTCACACATGCACTCAAAATACTGCTGTTGACATTTTACGTGTGCTATGATTGTATGAAAACAGCTTCATCATTTGTCTTGCAACCGGCATGTGTAAATACAGTTTTTCTTCTCGGCGGTTTGGGGTCGTTTGGTCATTGTTCTCATTGAACACAGTTGCAGCAGGACAGCATGTGAATAGACAACTCCACTTCTGTCAATCAGAAGGGGCAAGCCCCCAGAATTCAGCCAATCACATGCTGTGGCATAATGAGCACAACACATGGCATGGTCTGGCAAACTTTCTTGCCAGACGCTACAAAGAGGGAAGCACATGTAGTTTGATACGACTGAAATGTGGAGAGAAAGCAGTAAGTTCATTGACGTCACTTGAGGAAAAAAGACCATTATAATGTCAGTCTTATCTTGAAATCACTCCTTTTTCATTAAAATGTTGTCATGGACATACTGTGTTTTTGCCACCACAAGGCAGAGTAAAGTGGCGGGGATTTGGCCTCAGGGCGTGCTGTGCGGAGTCGTCTATTATCTTCGTCTGTATGGTTGGGTTTTTGTTTTTGTTTTTGGCTCCCTTGTGTAACAATGGGAGTCTATGTATTAACCCTCCGTCGTCTGTCTGTCTGTCTGTCTGTGTGTGTGTGTGTGTGTGTGTGTGTGTGTGTGTGTGTCCAGAAAACTTTAACGTTGTCATTTTCTCAGAATCTACAAACAGTAGAGGCACCAAACTTGGCATGCTGATAGACTAGCACAAGACCTTTCAAAACATATCATTTTGAATGACCTTGACCCAAGGTCAAGGTCACTAAAGCTCTCTGTTTGAAAAGTTTTCATTGGCATTTTCTCGTAATCTACAAATGCCAGAGGTTTTAAACTTTGCATGATGATAGACATTGATAAGAACTTTACAGATATACATGTAGTCAGTGACCTTCTGTCAAGGTCAAGGCCATACAAGATAGTTTTGTGAAACCTTAACATTGGCATTTTCTCAGAAACAATGAACAGCAGAGGTGCCAAACCTGGCATGCTGATAGACAGTGATAAGACCTATGCACACATACCATTTTAAATGACCTTGACTGAAGGTCAAGGTCATTGAAACAGTCTGTTCGGAAATTTTAGATTTGCATTTTCTCAGTATCTAGAAGAATCAGAAGCATCAAACTATGTGCGATGATTGACATTGGCAGCACCTTTACAGACATACCTGTGTTCAGTGACTTTTAGTCAAGGTCAAGGTCATGCAAGCGTTTTTTTGGAAACTTTAACCTTGGCATTTTCTCCAAAACAACAAACAGTAGAGGCACCAAACGAGGCATGATGATAGACAGCAATGAGACCTACCTTTCTGAATGACCTTGACTGAAGGTCAAGGTCATTAAAGCTGTCGTGAATTTTAACATTACTGTTTTCGGAGGAACTACAAATGCTAGAGGCATCAAACGTGGCATGATGATAGACATTGATCAGATCTCTTTTGAATGACTTTGACCAAAGGTCAAGGCTGTACAAACTGTTTCGGGGAAAATTGTAATATTGCCAGGAACTCAGAGCGCCAGACACATCACTTAGCATGATACTGGATAGTGATAAGAGCTCTACAAACATACTTTTGTGAATGACCTTGACCTGTGTCACAAGGGAGCCATGGAGGCTTCTGCATCTCTAGTTTTACTACTTTATTATCCCTTTCGGGAAATTCGGGCTGTTTTCCCCAGGGGAAGAGTGTCGCCACAGTGCAGCGCCACCCAATACCTATCCTATTTTTTTTACAATTTTGATTGGGGAGGAAAGCCAGATTACCCGGAGCGAAACCCCCAATGAGCAGCCCGGTAGCCAGGAAAAACCAGTATCACATATTACAAGCTCGACCTGGGATCGAACCCACACTTCATCGCCATGACATTGGTGACGGCCGTTCAGTAACGCAGCGGCTAAATCCGACATGCTACATGTACCTACTAGACCACCGCTCAGCCCCCAGCTCAGGTAGTGTTACGTTTTAAAAGAGGAGAGTTACTTAACACTTGTATCACTCATTTCCCTCCAGGTCCCGATCCTGGGAGGATGCAGTTCACTGGTACGATGAAGCACTGCACACAGAACAGCATGATGAGAGCGGGGAATTTGACTCGACCATGGAGGACCCGCCATACTTGCTGATGGCTCGGCAAGCGGAGATCTACCTGGAGGGTGGATACGGCCTGGAGAAGGATCCACAAACGGCTGGTGAGTAGCAGGTCTATCCTTCTATGTAGATAAAAAAATGATGTATTGTTGTGTGCTTAGTTTGTAGTCAGCAGTAGCCACACTGGAGTCCATGCTTTCACCTGCAGGCAACAGTGAGGTAATAATAATGTAACAGTCATACTTGTATAATGCAGTGTTCCCACAAAGTGGGCTCAAAGCGCTTCACAGTTACAATCTAAGAAAGCATAGGGTACACAACACCTACTGTCAGAACAGGAACACACACACACACACACACACACACACACACACACACACACACACACACACACACACGTGCACACACACACACACATACACACACACACACACACACACACACACACACACACACACACACACACACACGTGCACACACACACACACACACACACACACACACACAAACCTGCCACTCCATCAGCTGGAGGGCTCAAAACAGCAGATCTGTGGGAAACTAGTCAGGGTCAACTCTTCAGCAGTAAAATTCAGCTGGATTGGCTGCTACTGATTGATTCAGGGCTTTTGTCAATTAAAACATGTCCAAGGACACATTCTGCCCTGTGAACTCTCACATGTTATTCACGTTCAACCCAGAACACTTCTGTAACTTGCAGTTTGCAAGATTTAACACTAGTATTCATGATCTGTTTCAGGTGACCTGTACACACAGGCGGCAGAGGCCGCAACGGAGGCGATGAAGGGACGACTGGCCAACAAGTACTTCATGCTTGCTGAAGAAGCTTGGGCCCAGGTGGAGGACGAGTAATCCTGCCAAGTCTCCATCTCATGGCTGCGTCTGGCTTTGGGATCCCTGCATCGCAGCTGCCTGACTTTGCACCATACGTGCATCACACAAAGTTTGTGCAGTGCAGACCCAAACAGGGTAGTGAATCCAGATGCAGACACTGCTGGTTGTGATCGATCACCCTGTGGTACTTGACTTCTGCTTTGTGCTTTGTGAGTGAACCATGGAAAAACCTGAACTGCAAGTGAACAGTCTCCGAAGCTGGCTAAAAGCTGAAGGGGTGGACGGTAAATCAATTCAGCCCTGTGAATTATCCACGCCACAGTCTTATGTGTCCGTTGCTCCTGGGGCTCGAGCCTCAGACGTGAGTTTATAAGTTGGATACTTGACGGTATCAACAGTTTTACACATGCAGTATTTATCTTGCTGAGAAGAAGAAAGTGATAAAAACAACAACAACAAATAAGCAATACTGCTTGGGATACACATTCTCAAAACTGATTTTCTTATTGATTTTTTTTTTTCTTCTGAAAACGAAATGTAACTAATGAATTCTGAAAAACGAAATGTAACTAACGAATTACACAGATTATGCATTACATTAACAATTTTCCACAAGCAACAGAAGCGTGTGTACTCCTTTTATATTTGCTACCAAGAAAAACAGAGGCAGCAAGCTCTGGTAGCTACTTTGAACTTGGATTATTAAACTTGGTCGTGAGCTATGTGTGAGGTTGCTGAGACCTGACAGGGTAGGGGAAATGAGACTGGAAGATTCTGGCAGTGCCATTGTACTTCACTTGCTTTCCACAGTGGCTCTGATGCTGGTAATTCTTGCAGCGCATCTAATTCTTCAGTTGTAGGCAGCTAAGACTTTGTGAATTGCATCCCCTCGGTGAAAAATATGAAATAAGTGTATGCATTTAAAAGCACCATCTTTCCGGCCTGCAGGTTGCTGCATGCGTGTAGCGGGATTTATATCTACTTTTGGTACAGTCCACTCAGACTGGAGGAGCCAGTGGAGAGCCAAAACTAGAAGAGAGAGTGATGGTTAAAGCTGGTTAGTCAAGCTGTTACAGGGTTCTATACATATGTATATATTGTAGCCGCTTCTGTGTTAAAAAAAAAGAGACGGTCTTGCTGAGAGTTCACTTCACTTGCAAAGCAGTCGGCTTTCTTATAATAGTTTGATGAGCGCCGTACCAGTTTTTGTGTTCAGTTTGGTTATTTGAAGATACTTATAGTCTCTTATTATGTACAAGATGTCCTAGTTCATATTTGTATTCATTTGCAACCTTCCAAGTCTTCATATCTGTAAAGTCAAACAGTGTTTGACCTTGTAAGCACTTCTTTGATATTTAGTGTTTGCTGACTCAAGTTCACTTGTGGCTTGTGTGAGAGACTTTTATTTCCCTTGTGCATTTTTTAAAATTGGAGTTTCTTATGTTCAGTAGAATATTCCCCCACCCCCCACTCCCCACTCCCCACCAGTAGTTGTGCGTAAGGTGGGGCAGAAACTGTGCTGTTTGTTGTGATTCCGGTCCATGAATTTTGTTTTTGTTTATTTTAGAAAAAAGCATGGAGTGGCACTACCCACTTTTCTCTCCTTCTCCCTTATTTCCAATAGAACCACCATTTACAGTCACCTCTCTGCACTTTGTGTTTTACTGAATAATTGTGTGTGTGACATTATGCATCTCGAGTGGTTTTTGTAGTTCCATCTTTACTGTGTAGCCTTCGAAAACCCACTTGTTTATATGCTACACATGCAATTCAGTGTAGTTCTTCCAAGTCTGCTGTCTGTGTTTTAAAAGAAAAGAAAAAAGTTTATTTTTGTAGCTATGCAGTACCAAAGCCTCTGTCAACTTGTGTCAAAACCACTATTTTCCAACTAGGGCTCAGCTCATCTTTTTTGAATGGGTGTCTTAAAATGCATGATGGACCACAACGTATGTGTCGTTCATAAGTATTCTTTGTGGACATACATAGCCATTCTTTTTGCTGATCTAGACCTATGCATAGATGCACTTACCTTTTGGCTAAATTTCTTATCTTTGCGAACAAGGGATTTTCTCCCTTAGACTCAGTCACTGTTGTTCTTAAAGATCTGCAACCTCAAGAAAAAGCCCCAAACAGTGGGGGAGCCGGGGTGGTCGAATGGTAGAGCGTTGGACTTCTAATGCTCGGGCCGTGAGTTCGATCCCGGCTGGGGCCAAATATTTGTGCTGGCTTTTTCATCGTTGCCCCGTCTTTGATATCACCCTATGTGGTGGAAAAGGACGTTAAACCCCCAAACACCCACCCACCCACCCACCCCAAACTGTGTATTTTAAAGAGCTATCTGACCGTGCAAAATGCACAGTCAACTCTGTCACAGTTACTGACTTTTCAGCGTCCCTGAAACCCCTATAAAAGCCAAGGGCAGCCTGATTTCACAGCTCAGTTTGCGTTTTGACACCGAGAAAGATCATGGAGCAATCAACACCCACTAGCCACTGTAGCGATGTGTCTCGTTCACTTACCAAAAGCACAGTGATGTCACGGAAAACACACGCTCTGGTTTTATAAGGGTCTCCGAAGCGCTGAGAACTCTGCAACTGTGACAGAGTTGCCCAGAATATGCACAGTCAAAGGAGTCGCAGTTTTAAAAAAACACAATGTTTGCGGCTTTTTGCTGAGATAGCAGACCTTTAACCTGTTTCTGTTTGCCAGGTGCTGGTCTGTGCTACTCTTGTGCTAGTGCGTTGGATGTTGTCTTACGAAAAAAGCTAGTAGCTAGTAGTTTTTTTTTTTCTGGATTGTCAATAGCAAATGTTCATCATGTGGGACAAACCGCAGGTCATTAACTCTTTGACGACGGAGCGCAATTTCTGACACACGATTTCCTATAGGAAATCGTGTGTCAGAAATTGCGCTCCGTCGTCAAAGAGTTAATAATTACCAAGAGCACTGTGTAGTGAACCAGCTGTATATTCAGTACTGCTGTTCTACTGCGTAGGTGACATCAGATGGCAGAGAGGCACAGTACATGTAAAGGACCAGTGTTCTACATCCTAGCAGCTGGACATCAGATTGTCCGAACTGGCCTAGCAACAGCTGCTTTGTTTATACTTTTTCTCCCTAATGGATGTGGTTTTGCTTCGATGTATTCATAATACTCAGAGGGGATTGTCACGCCCTTGCGCTAGAATCGATCCATGTGATCTTTTGCCAACTGCCTTTTCTCCTTGTTTTGCAATATTTTCCCGAGAATTTTTGAGTGTGTCGCACAAAGTGATTTTGCATGCGTACCGCATAATAGGCGCTAAAGAGCTTTGTTGGAATAGGAAATCACTACACTCTTGAGTTCTCATAATCACGTAACATTTGTAAAGTGCGGATGGCATACACTGTGCTTTTAAGGCTGTGAGGAGTTAGTGTGTGCAGCATTTTGACTTGCATGTGAAAAACGGTGAATCTGTAGTTGACACAAAATACAACTTTTAGCATCTTATCAGTGCTGCGTTGTAGTCAGTAATCATGGCTTTCAAGAACAGCTGTGAATACTTTTTATGAATCACTTTATGCATAATCTGAAGAATATGATAACTAGTTAGATACATGGTATCCGAAGTTGAAATTCAGAAACAATCTTAACAAAATTGCCACTAAAAATAGTCTTGATCAAGGGGATGAGAAAAATGGTCTAAGCCAATCTGTACAATCAATCATTATTACCTCATTATTGCTTTATTGGAAATATTTTATTCACAGCGTTTTTTAGTACAGGTTGTCTTTGGATTCATATAACAGAAATGGGGAAAACTCTTTGTTCTTGGGTTTAACCCAATTCCACGATGCCTGCATGGGCGAAATTTAAACATGCCGATGTCTTTCACTTTTCAGGTCGGAGTAAATTCTTTGGTTGTATGCAGCTTGAAATGTCCTCCTGACTAGATTAACCCAGTCGGCCCTTTTAGAAGAAAGGGTAAACCACTGGCTTGACATCTAAAGCCGCTTGGAGCGTGGTTTGTTCCCTTGGATTAGCCCAGCCTACCTCAGTGTATGCATTTAAACTATTAGAATTTGTCTGTGCTGCGTAGTTTGCTGTCGCAGGTTTCAGTCTTAACTCAAGAGTGCTGCTATACCATTTGAAAATATTTAGTTAGGAATACTATCATCAGTTTGAATTTTCATGAAGCTTATGCTGTTTTGTGTATGGATTGTGCATGTCCTAAGCAGCAGTTTTACTTTCATGTTTTGTATTAAGTGTCAATCTCAACCACTCACCCCCCCCCCCCATCCCCTCCACACCCCCCCCTCCCCATCCCCTCCACACCCCCCCCCCCCCAAAAAAAAATCTCCCCCCCAAAAAAAATTTTTTTTTGGTTTTTGTTTGACTCCTGCTTTCTCTAACCTTCCTTTCTCTTTCTCCTTCTGTCTGTCTTTCTGCCTCTACCGTCTCATGAATGTATGAGAACTTTCCATGTATGTTTCACATTCCATGAGCTTTTTTTCCCTTCTGTGTGCTGCTGTATGCTACTTTTCTTTTGCTCAAATGTATACACAGTGTATTTCTATGTTACAGATGTTCATACATGTTCCCTGAAACTGTCTTACATTGGTATTTGTGGTCATGTTTGTTCCTGTGCGTATGTATGCTTGTGGAACTGGATTTTATAAAGAATTATACAAAAGTATTCAACACAGTAAATGGCATGAAAAATATGCATTTTAAATTTTCATTGTACATTGTATGCAACATTTCTGTGGGGAAACTTTTTTTGTCATCGTCATGTTTATTTCTAGCAGACCTGTTCATTTTTGTATGCGTCATTTTCAGTAGTTTGATGTTTTCGTGGAGTATTCTGCTGTCGGATCATAGGAACTGTGAGAAGAAAAAGAAGAAAACAACAAATGA
>JACVVK020000028.1:670000-697500 GCA_018292915.2 Batillaria attramentaria | reverse complement strand
TCTGTCTTGACATACCTGGGCGTTCATCAGCCAATCCCATGGCGGCGCACAGACAATACATGAATAAAAGAGTCTAAACTACAATAGGCCCAAAACAAAACCAGGACACACCTAGATAAGGAAGACAGGTTATACAATGATGTGCAAGGCGACATCTGGAGGCCTTCTCAGTTCAGGACGTTCTGGGAATGTTCACGAAGTAAGGCTTGGGCGGAAGAATCACACGCAGGCACGCGCGCGCGCGCGCGTGCACACACACACACACACACACACACACACACACACACACACACACACACACACACACACACACACACACACACACACACACACACACACACACACACACACAGAGCAGCAGCAGCAGCTGAATCAGGAGGAGGTAAGTGGGCTTAGTCGAAAGCCACCCGGAACGGATGCGTTTTCAAGTCAGACTTTAAACGATCTATGTTCGACTGGTCTCTCAGGCCGGCAGGTAGTGCGTTCCAGAGTGACGGGGCAGCAAAGATAAACGCGCGCTCGCCAACAGTTTTGAGGTTTCGACGGGGAACATTCAATAGTTTTTCAGATGAAGAACGAAGAGTGCGTGCTGTTTGGTGGACTGTAAGGGAATTTGAGAAGAGTTCCTTTAAAAAAAAGCCAAATACCAGAATACACACGCACGCACGCGCGCACACACACACACACACACACACACACACACACACACACACACACACACACACACACACACACACACACACGCTCGCACGCACGCTTTTAGCAAAGGCATATGATGATACGCATAAATTGCATTCTTTCTTTCCAAAGTGTGCATGCTTGCGAGATGAGCTGTGCTTGACGAATGATCTCAACTTGCAGAATGTTTTCTGGATGAGGACGCTCATGACGACAGTGACGTACAGTACTCCATCGAGACCAGAATTATTGTGGACAAATGGGCCATACAGAGGTAACTCTGCGTTGTGACAGTGCGTATCGTGCACAGTCAGTGTACACGAGACAAAAGTTCAAAGTTCTGACAGGAATCAGCGTTTCTGCTAGTGCAGCATATAGACTGCACTTCAGATTCGGTACATGAAACGATAAAAAGGTCATTGGCTCTCTCTCTCTCTCTCTCTCTCTCACACACACACACACACACACACACACACACACACACACACACACACACACACACACACACACACACACACGCTCGCACGCACGCACGCACGCACGCACACACGGATAATGATGACAACATGTGTAGTTATCTTGAAAGTTATAGTCCTTGCTACCTGAGAGAGAGAGAGAGAGAAGTAGCGGAGGGGTGAGGGGTATTGCACAGCTCCTGTGGTGTATTCTCTTACGATGCCCTTTCAGCTGGAACTCCTCGATAAACTCCATTCTCAGCGACAGGGACAGGACAGATCAACCAAGGTCCATCATCACCGACTACCTGAAATCAGTATTCATCGGGGTAATGTATTGAACCTAGATGGCTCACCCACTTCACGAGTGCTTCCCTTGGTATGACACGTCTTATGATGTGGATGATTACACGGCCGGCACCGCAGGTGCCGTAGTTTCCGGGTCTGATTAACGCCGGGATATTTATGACAGAGAGCGTGGAATACGGCCCTGTCCCGCAGTCCCAAACCATACGGACCTCCAGAGCATCATCGTACCATCATCCTTATTTCCATCATCATGCACAATAAAAATTGCCCCAGCTTTCGAGCCCTCCGTGGATTCCACCCATGACCAGGGAGGAACGCCACTGGAGCCGGCAAAGAGTTAGGAAGCAAAAAAACAAAACCAAAAAAAAACAAGGAGGAACGGCCCCGTCCTACAAAGTTGTTTCTCCAAACTTCATATTATTTTGTCTGTTTTGTTGTTATTGTTGCCGGTTCTCCCCTCTCCAAGTTCTACCAACGACACTAGATCCTCTACGACCTCGACCGATTAGCCACGTGACTGGGGGTGGGGCCGGGTGGGGGAAGAAGGGGGGGAGAGAGAGAGAGGCAGAGATAGAGGGTAAGTGGGTGGGTGTTTAGGAGTCTAACGTCCTTTTCCACCACAAAAGGGTGATATCAAGGACGGGGCAACGAGAAAAAAGCCAGCACAAATATTTGGCCCCAGCGGCCGGGATTCGAGCTCTCGGCCCAAGCATTGAAAGTCCAACGCTCTACCTTTCGGCCACCCTGGCTCCCCAGAGAGAGAGAGAGAGAGAGAGAGAGAGAGACGTCACTAAACATTTGCCGTCAGCCTCAGGCAGGTCGTCATACAGAGAGAGAGAGATGACGTCAATTCCGTGAACTAAACTTTTGACGTCAGCCTCTAGCACTGAGATCGTCTGAGGATGCTTGTTCATGTCTTGTGATTTCCCTGTTGGCTTTGTGACTTCTCCGACTGAATTATTTTTCACATGAAATCTGGAAGATCTAGAGGGCTGATGAAATGTCGGAAGCAGTGACGATACTTGCAGATTTTGTCTGTGAACCAAACATTTGACGTCAGCCTCAAGCTGCTCGTCTGTCAGGTGATACTTTTTCATATCTTGTGATTTCCTTGTTGTTTCTGTGACTTCCGTGACTGAATTAATTTTGATATAAAATCTGGAAGATCTAGAGAGCTAATGAAGAAACGGGGTCGGCCCGCTATTGCGCGCGGGTCCGGGTCCGCTAGTGCGCGGGTCCGCTAGTGCGCGGGGCCGCTATTGCGCGGGGCCGCTATTGCGCGGCCATATCATCTATAAGAAGCAATACTTGCCAAGGTGACGGGGCCTACCGTGCACCCCCCCCCCCCCCCACCCCGGGAATGTACTACGATGGTGCCAGATGTCTTCCTAGGATGTCCTGATTGTATTTCAAAAATGTTCCCAAGAATCCATAGGGATGCACCAGAGTTACAGCCCTTAACTTAAAGGCGCGCTTTCACACTTCGACGACTTACGTGATATTCACAAACAGCTGGTCTAAATCATAAACAGATTCTTGTACTACTTAAATCAATTATTATGCCACTTGCCAATGGTTTATTATCATTTAAACAAACAGAAATGAAGTATATATCAAAATGCTTATTATATACGGTGATGGTCAATGTACGCGTAGTATTATGGACGACTTGCCGGTATTGGTAAAAATCTGACAAATGAGTGTTTTCATTGGTTGTACTTCTTTATAATAAAATACATCATAAACTCTTTATTAAATGGCCAAAGTAACATTTATACATGTATATAAATTTGAAATTTGTTTTGTATCACTTTGGTGCTCGTGAGTCACAGCACATGATCTGAGATATTTTCCTCGAGCTACAAAAGTATATGACATACATGATGACAGATGAAAATAAGAGCAATGATTTTATCTTCGAAAATGTCAGGTTCATATCACATGAAAAATCTGCAGGAGTCCGTAAATGTGACATGTCAAACACAGTGTGTATAGTGCCTAATCACGAGCCAGAATATAGCATGTCTGAATTTGTCAACATACATTCATCAAGTGAATCACCCAGCCCATCCTACACAAATATGAGTGATTTAATGCTTTAAAACTTCCACATTAGAAAAGCATGATCACAGGGCTTTCCTGTGCCCCCCCCCCATCAACCCATTGATCCAACACACACACACACACACACACACACACACACACACACACACACACACACACACACACACACACACACACACACACACACACACACACACACACACACACGTCCCTATATATACGAGAAATTTCCATTTGAAAAAATGGGTTTCACAAAAACAGTGGGTTCCTTGGAAAATCGTCAATATTTTCCATATAATTATACTACTTCACATTTGCTTTGCATCACTACAAAGACAAAGACTGTTGAATAGACAATCTGCTTTTATTTCATTAAGGTAATTACATTGCAATCCTCGCGCATAAGGCAACAAAACAGAACAATCATAACCGAACATTTCCTTCCCGCGCACTAGCGGCCCCGCGCACTAGCGGCCCCGCGCACTAACTGCCCCGCGCACTAACGGCCCCGCGCACTAGCGGACCCGCGCACTAACGGCCCCGCGCACTAGCGGACCCGCGCACTAACGGACCCGCGCACTAGCGGACCCGCGCACTAGCGGACCCGCGCAATAGCGGCCCAGCCCCATATGCAAACAACCCCTACCTCGGAAATATTTTTCTTACACAAAACCTGTCAGAGCTACAGAGCTGTGCTACGAAAACAGGCAGTATAATTGGATGATCTTCCCAATTTCAGAAGATGAAGCCATCTGGACATTTTTTTCGAAAAAATTCGTAACATGACCGATTTTTCAAAATCGGCGATAACTCTTCTGAAAATGCGGCAGGCTAAAAATCGTGAAAGGTAGCTCTGGAGAAGGTGAATTCCCATTTTATCTCAAAGTGAAAAGGCCTCCAACGAGGTGGTTTAGGAGATAGTCATCATTACATCCGTCCACACACACAGACACACACACGTCACTCCCGCCAAAAAGAACGCAGCAGCATAGTGTGCACGTAAGGTGTCTATGACGCAGATTTCGTTACGTCACTGTGTGCGTGAAAGTAAGTATTGTGTGGAGAAACGTCACAGTCTTGTTTTGTATCACTGAAACTTGCTGCTGCGCGTAGCAAAATCTGCCCCGTCTCATAAAGTTGTTTCTCTATAGAGAAACAACTTAAAAACCCTAGCTAGTTCCTCCATGGTCCTGTTGTGTCTGCCTCTGTGTGAACTTTGCCTTTCTCCCGAGTGTTATTACACACGGTTTTCCATTGCCTTTGATTTGTAGATAGAGTTATTTGCTTTCACTGCTTGTTTATTAAATTTAATATGATGTCTGACATCGAGATTCATTGTGAATGATCGTTTCAGTACTGACGTAAAAGCGAGTATGCAGAACTGAATTCCCGTCTTTTTTAAGGCGAACGCTGTTTTCAAAGATCTGGAGACGTCTGGCATTCGATTGGATGCACGAATCGTCAGCATTGAGTTTATTGAGGTACGACTGCCCTTGGTTAATAAGGGCAATAAATGTGTTAGCTAAGTGTCTATAAATGAAATATAATA
The DNA here is from genome assembly GCA_018292915.2 of Batillaria attramentaria. Lineage (NCBI taxonomy): Eukaryota > Metazoa > Mollusca > Gastropoda > Batillariidae > Batillaria > Batillaria attramentaria. The sequence goes on along the minus strand of JACVVK020000028.1, from coordinate 692,445 downwards.
ACAAATAATACCTCCCCCCCCAAAAAAAAAAAATAATAATAATAATAAATAAATAAACTTTCACATCATCACCCAACATTGCACATTGCAACCCTCGATCTTTCGACTTTATCGTATCATAATCGTATCATTTCCCCAAAATGTTTAGTTTTTAGGATATATTTCTATTTCACTGGCACTATGGAGTATTCCAACGGCTTTACCTGTCGCCATAAGAGATCTTCCCACGCTGACTCAATTCAAAGCCCATTTAAAGACCTACCTCTTTAGGCAAGCTTTCGAGCTGTAGTCCGACCACTTTTTCATCAGCACTCGGAGAGAGTGTGTGTGTGTGTGTGTGTGTGTGTGTGTGTGTGTGTGTGTGTGTGTGTGTGTGTGTGTGTGTGTGTGTGTGTGTGTGTGTGTGTGTGTGTGAGAGAGAGAGAGAGAGAGAGAAAGAGAGAGAGAGAGCGCAAACAGTGTTTCGTAGAAAACAGATAGGCGCTATATAAACTGTATTCATTATTATTATTATTATGACGGAAGCAGAAATTGCTTGTCCAATCTCAATTTTATTTCGTGCACGATCTGCACTAATACATATGTTGACTGACGATGACCTCTGCATTCAGGATGAGACGATCGCCGAAGAGACGGTGCCTGGCTCAGGGTTTGTGGACGTGGACTCTGTCCTTGAGCAGTTTCACGCTTGGCTGGCCCCTAAACACTATCCTCGGACTGACCACACTATGCTGTTTACAGGGTTAGTATCACCAGAGACAGTACTCGGACTGACCACACTATGCTGTTTACAGGGTTAGTATCACCAGAGACAGTACTCGGGACTGACCACACTGTGCTGTTTACAGGGTTAGTATCACCAGAAACTGGTACCATAAAGACACTGCCTAGAATACTTCATAACATAAAATGATGGTTCCTAGGTTGGGTGGATGTTTGGGAGTTGAACGTCCTTTTCCACCACATATGGGCGATATCAAAGGGAGGGGGGGGGGGGTGGAACGAGAAAGAGGCCAACACAAATATTTGGCCACAGCCGGGAATCGAACTCACGACCCAAGCATTGAAAGTCCAACGCTTTACCGCTCGATTATCCCGGCTCCCCGTTTTAGGACAGCAGAACTACACCATACAATAAATGTGAAGAAACAGTTGAAGCTTGCCCATGGTCATAGGTGTGATCAGTTTGACGAAAAACAAAATCGCAGACTTTTTTTTTCCCCACTGCATTAGTCATCACTGGCTCACTAGGCCGCGCGTCCGGTTTTCAGGCCGTCACGGTGAAGTGCGGGTTGGATCCAAGTTCGAGCTGTTTCACGTTTCATTTGCTTCTAAATGGTGGGTTTTCTCCGGATCTTACGGCATTTTCGCAATAACCCCCCCCCCCCCCCCCCAACACCAACCACCCCCCACCCCCCCGCCCCCTCTACTCCCCCACCGACCCTCGAGAGGGGCATGGGTGATAAATTTTGTGAACTAACTCAGTAATTGGACACTGTGTGTGTTACAGGCTCAACATGACAAACGGTACTGACGGAGCAGACGCAGAGAAAGACCCGATTGGTACGCCCGCGCACGCACACACACACACACACACACACACACACACACACACACACACACACACACACACACACACACACACACACACACACACACACACACACACACACACACACGCACGCACGCACGCACGCACGCATCTTGATGACATGAACAGAAAATAAATTCGAAGAACATTAGTCGTATTTAATCCGTTAATTGTTGTCACTCCAGATGTAGATTCCGCGGACACACTGTTTGTTGTTGTTGTTGTTGTTGTTGTTTTTTGTTGTTTTTTTTAGCTTTAAATGTGTAAATCGCCTCAAAGCCCTTGTTTTCTACGCTGTTGATAGGGGTGGCGTTTACTGGGCGTATGTGCAACCCAACCAAATCCCTGTCAGCCATCCAGAACATTCCAAACGGCAAGGTTTCCATCGTGATTGCCCACGAACTGGGGCATAGGTATGGACCGCATTCAGATTACTTTATTATCCGCTGGTGGGTTTTAGTCGTATAGAGCGGCGAGTGACACAGTGTGAAAGACTGCATATTACACACTCACGCACGCACGCACGCACGCACGCACGCACGCACGCACACACACACACACACACACACACACACACACACACACGCACGCGCGCGCGCACGCACGCATGCACGCACACTGAATGGTGAGATACCCTTAGATCTGTTTGGTGTTTCAGCGGTAGGATTGTAGATACTCCTCCCCTCCTCCCCCCTCCCCCCTCCCGTGGCAAGGCAAGACTTCTTCAGTGGCATACAAATTAATGCAGATGATACGTTTTTTGTTGTTGTTGTTGTTTGTTGTTGCTTAGATTGTCTGTACAGTCTTGTATGCCACACAGGGCAAGGCAGACTTGTCCACTGGCATACAAATTAAATGCAGATGATACTGTTTTGTTGTTGTTGTTGTTTAGATTTTCTTTGTCTTGTATGCCATCAACGTTCTGGACCGTACGTGTATTACAACCACATAAGCACATGTGAATTAGGCTTATCGCAAACCTCATCCTCTGCTTGGTGTTGGACTGGTTATGTGTCCTGCACTGACAGCCTGAACGCGTCTCATGATGGTGACGGAAACACGTGTTCCAACAAGTCCTATAACGTCATGGACGCCATCACGGAGAACAACAACACGAAGAAGTGGCATTATTCTACATGCTCCGTCGCCTACTTCAAGGACATGCTGGACGCACTAAACAAGTAAGAACCAGACTACGGAGATGTTAGTAAAGACCAGGCGACTCTGGGATAGGTTTCTATCTACTGTCAGGCAAAAGGCACGAGAAATTCAGTTGCTAAATTGCATCTCTCAACTGGACTCGTAACCAGCGGTTTCCGACATTTGACCTAGAGCCTCGTTCTGAAAGTACTGTAAAACAGATGTAATAAATTAGGCTTAAAGTTCACTAGAGAAATCCGGCTTCGCTATTTACATGTCTGACCCCGTTTCAAATTATTGGTTACATTCTCTCTTTAACCCAATGGTGGAGTTTCACGGTGACCACGCTAGAATTTAGTGATGGGTGATCCTGCACTGATTTCCTGTAGTGCACCGGAACATAACTGCCTGACCAGCACATCCGCACCGGAAGTAGACGGAACACTCCTGGGAAAACTCTTCACGCCAGATCAGATCTGTCGGATGTCCAAGGGGAATCACTCCCGTGTCTGCCGGGTGAGATTACCACAAGCTAGGCTACGTAACAGACTGAGATGCTTATATCAAGGAAAACACTATATTTTCCTACTGAATAAAACGCTCTACGCAACACCCTCCCAACGCATCAAAATTCACCCCCCCCCTCCCCCTCACCCCCCCCCCCAAAAAAAAAAATAAAAAAATTCCCACGCACAGAGCAGCCAGAGAGTCAAGTGTGGGCTGATTTTAAAGAAATTCCAATATTCCGTATCTTTGCAATGACTGCACTGACCCCCTACCCCCTCACTCCTCTGGCGTCTGCTAGCCAGTCAGCCAAGATACACAGCTGCGCATGAACACAAGTAGTCCACAGGCTGGGCCAAAAGCAAGGCTCATTTTCAGTGTTGTCAAACTCACCTGGCATGGATCTTACTCACTAAACCAATGGACACCCCCCAAAACTGTCATTTTTCACACACACACACACACACACACACACACACACACACACACACACACACACACACACACACACACACACACACACTTTTAAAACAAGCAAAAGTTTCAGACTATTTTTAGAGGAGTTGTTACTACGTGCCCAGGAAGCTATTTCCGTTCTGTAACCTGTGCAGAAACGTCTGTGCGGTATTCAGTTATCCAAGTGCAATGTTTTACTGTGCACCGACGTGTCTCATGTCCCTTTGAACACAGCAAGCTTGAACCTCTGATCTATCCTTTCTCAAAATTCCCAAGCACAACTTGAAATCTTCTGGCCAGCGCTCTTTTAGTTTTGTCGCACCAACCTTTTGGAATTCCTTGCCTGCAAATCTGAGAAATGAGCCCACACTGTCTGTTTGAAGAGCAGTCTTAAAATGTTCCTTTTGTGCAAAGCCTTCCAGTCGTCATTTCCTGTGTAACTAGTCAGTTTCACCAGTGTGTGTCTGTCCATCTGTGTAAAATCTGCGTGAGTGTCGGTGAGTGGTCGGCGCATTGAGTTTTATTTCAAGAATTGCGCCCAACAAATACCTTTTTTTTCAGAGACTGTACGGCTATGACACTCAACCGGCGTACAGTTCCATCTGCGCGGCCATGTGGTGTTCTGACAGTAAATTCGACTCACACTGCACATCAGTTTTCGGTGCAGATGGATTCACATGTGGTAACCACAAGGTAACTGCAGAAACGTAAATTCGCGATCCGTGATCTGAACAGGAGGAGGGGAGAGGGGGTGTTTGGGGGTTTAATGTCCTTTTCCACCACATACGGGTGATATCAAAGACGGGGCAACGATGAAAAAGCCAGCACAAATATTTGGCCCCAGCCGGGATACGAACTCACGACCCGAGCATTAGAAGTCCAACGCTCTACCATTCGGCCACCCCGGCTCCCCCAATGATCTGAACAAGTTTTCAAAAACTTTACTGTCTTGAAATGACAACGCCTTATTATGCATTCGTCATTTCATTAGCGAAAGCCTCTAAATTTTTTCATGTTATTGCTGCTTCTTTTCCGGTGCCCGTAGAAAATTTTTCACCCTTCGCAAAAGCTGACCAGTATATACGTAAACAATGAAACTGAGGCAGCGTATTGGGATCATATTCATAAGATGGGAAGACGCTTAATTTGGCGCTCGGACATTTTCCCAATTTCGAAGCCACCATAGACTGTTCAAGGTATAGTCCCAGAAATCGTGAAAGTGAATACGTTTTCATGTTCCTCTCTTGGGTTGCTTCAGGAATGTTCCCAAGGGTTTTGCGTACCATCGACAACAGCTCCAGCTGCATCTGGTATGTGCATTTCAGATTTCAGATTTACGTCAATGTAATATCTCCGCAGATCACTATTCGCGTGTGACAGACACGTTAACACGCTAGTACTCATGTGACAAGTTGCACAGGACCAGCAAAACTGAAATATAGTAATAATAATAATAATAATAATCGCATTAATATAGGCGCTTTATACCAGATATTTGGCTCAAAGCGCCGCGAGCTAAACCCAGCACGCACGCTCACGTGAATCACACGCATTCTCTCACACACTGAACACATAACAATCACGTGTTGCGAAGGGCCAGCTTGGCAATTTAAGTTTCGGAATGTTAGAATTTGCTCTTTTTTTTAATTGTGGGCTGGACATTTCCAAAGCAGAGAGGGAGGAAGCCGGAGTACCCGGAGAGAACCCCCGACGGTCAGCCCGAATGAACAGTGCCACATACGAGAAAGAAACATTCTATGCCCCGGGTGGGACCCGAACCTGACCTCTCGCATTGGTGACAAAGTCTTAATCACCAGTAGACCCCCTGACACTGACCGTACCATAATTTTTGTGCAGATACGTGTCTGCTGGGCGACACACCAGCGTCCAAAGAATCGCCTATTTTCAAAAACGGACCCCCGACATGCAGTGGACTGACTCCTGCTGACGATCCACACGTATGCTACAGTAACAGAACACGTCGGGCTTGTTGCGCCAGTTGTGAGGCTGCGCTCACCGGAGTTCCAGGTGAAGAACCGGGTGGTTTCTTTTTAACTCTTGAAAGCCCAAGCAAACATTGCAATTTGACTTGAATAAAATCTGCAGATCACAAAGATCGATCAATCAATCAATCAATCAATAATTGATACTTATATGGCGCTCTTTCTCGCAGAGAGCTCATTGCACTTTACAAGGAAAAGAAAAGAAAAAACATTGGTACAATACAGTCACATATGAGCAAAGCGTATCACACAAATACAGACAATACAATCAATCAATCAATCAATCAATCAATCAATCAATCAATCAATCAATCAATCAATCGATACATCGTTATAATCCCAGAGGGAAATTTGTGTGTGGTTGACAAACAAAACAACAATACACATTCAAAATGCACATAGGATCATACATAATAAACACTACAATTAAAATCGCAATCTGCAGCGGCCTTGGACCTTGGACCAGGGCGGGGGGGGGGGGGGGGGCTTGGTCTCTTAAGAGTTAAAGTTGTTTCTCTGTAGAGCAGTGACGTTTCTCCAGACAATACATACTTTCACTCACACTGCGTCGTAACGAAATTCGCGTTATAGACACGTGCGCATCATGCTGCTGGCACGTCCCCCGTGCATACACAGACCCGTAGCATGCATGCATTTTTCGTGGCAGCTTTGTGCTCTGCCACGAAAAAAAATGCGTGCTTGTTGCGGCAAGGGGGACAACTCATCCCGGCAATAATCTCGAAACAGGCTGAGAATGTACTGCGCTGGTGAGTGCGACAGTTTTCACCGCTGTTGTGCACACTGCGAAATAACACGGTGGCCTCACAGTTGTTCGCAACTGTCCACTTTCCTTGTCACCGAGTTTTTTTTTTTTTTCCTTCTTAGGTATCACTTAGCTTGGGCGTCGTCGTAGGGGCTTAGAGTTAGCGACGGACCCGGAACAGGGTCCCGTACGTAGAGGAACACATGCACCAACCAGAATCACCACAATGGTTTTTAGATGCTAAAGTGTGACCCAAGTGACTGGTTCTGACGGGCCGATAAAGCTCATTCGGCGAAGCGTTTCCCACCGCGTTGCTGTTTGCCTGACAAACGTGTTGAAGCTTTGCATATTATCATGTCACACTCAGGCTGTGAGTTTGGCGACAAAGCTTTCTGGTGCTCTGACTTGGACTATCCATATGGATGTGGCCTAAACGCGGAGGTCTGCTGTGCCAGCTGTAAACCCTACTACAATGCTTCTGTCATAGGTTAGTTAGTTGGTTAGCAAGTTAGTTAGTTACCAGGTATCGCAAGCAGTTTTTATGTCACATTCACTCTGATAATTTATTTGTTAAAGGTTTGCTTTTCTTGTTTCTCTCTTCCTTCCTTTTTTTGGCTTGTTGTTTTCAAATAAAGCAGTTAGTTAGTTAGGTAGTTAGTTAGTTAGGTAGGTAGTTAGTTAGTTAGTTAGTTAGTTAGTTAGTTAGCACCAACGAACGCGTCTGATAAACCGTACGTCCAGATCGTCTGGTACAGAAATGATTAAAGAGTTAACTCTAACTTCTTATAATTCTCCTGAAGAAAAAAACAAAAAACAAAAAAACAGTTCAGTGTAGTATCCGAAACTGTCAATTTGAATAGTTGTCTGGAAATTGACGTTACGTTTTCTTTACGTCACGTTTGATGTCACTTTTTACGTTGTGTATTACGCTACCTTTATGCTAAGTTTACGCTACGTTTATGTGACCTTTACGTTACATGACAGGATGCGAGTATGGCGACAAGGACATCGCTTGCAACAACCTGACTTATCCATACGCTTGCAACCACAAGGACACTGCCGAGGGCTGCTGCGGTAGCTGTGCCCCCTATTTCAAGCCTGCTAATATAGGTACGCACGTGCACTACAAAATCTGTACGGACGTGGCGAAACTGTGGCACAAACGCCATTCGAAATCATACGCGCGCGCACGCACACACGCACACACGCACACGCACGCACGCACGCATGCACCTGATGGTCGTCGTATTTACGTTACGAAGTTTATGTTTTTAAATACTCAGCTAGGGAGTGTCAGAGGCTCAACACATTCCAGCATGACTGTGTGCTTTTGAAATATACATATCTACAAGTATCCTGTTGTCGGTCGTTGCTCAACCAGTTTGATCCGTAGAAGTGCAATGAAAGTTAGTTAGTCAGTTATCTATGGCTCAACGCCGCGCAAACGGCAACAAAGACTACTAAATGAACGAGTCAATATGTACATTTATATATTTTGACATTTAGATAAGGAAACTGTAAAAGTAATGTTTCCTGAACAGCTGTGTTCTCTGGTAATTGATGAGGAGTTTATCACATTTATCACGTGACAGGTTGTGAGTACGGCGACAAAGACCCTGGCTGCAAAAACCTGACTTTTCCCTACACTTGCAACATCGGCAACAACTCCAAAATCTGCTGTGAAAGCTGTGCCCCCTTTTACAACGCTTCCAACACGGGTCTGTATAGTGCAAGTAATGTATAATTATATGTCCTGCCGAAAATGTGAAATTGACTAATTCATGAAATAGGCAAGTGACATGTGAAGTGATTTTGAACAGCTAGCTAATTCAAGAAACTGGCAGCCAATTGTCAATCAGGATGCTGACCAGAGTTCACCCACTTGTTTTGAACACAGTGAAGACCAAAATGAAAAAGGAGAGGTATGGGGCTCAGATTTTCCTTTTGAATTCTAAGGTTTGACCAGTTCGTGAACCACGCAGTTTTGTCTATGTCACGATATAGGTTACCTGTTTCAAAGAATTAAGCTACTAATTTATGAAGTAGGAAATTTTACAAAATCATTTCACATCATAAGCAATTTCTGTGCTGCCTGTTTCACATGTCAGTTAGGCAAAGTCGCTTGCCTGTTTCATGAATTAGGCAATTTCACATTTAAGGCACGACATAATACAAGTGGAATGGCAATCCCGTTGATTTGCTTCTCAAATCAAACAGATAGAACAAGATGAGTCAGACTGGACTCACGTACGTCCAAGGTACAAGTTACACTTTTCAGTACTGACAGTGTATTTGTCAAAGGGACGGAAGTCGGATCAAGACAGTGCACGGTTCGTCTCTCTTACTTCCCCTCCTCTCCCTTGTTCTGAAGGAGGGAGAGAGAGAGGGTGGGGTGAGGTGGGTGGGTGTTTGGGGGGTTCAACGTCCTTTTCCACCACATACGGGTGATATCAAAGACGGGGCAACGATGAAAAAGCCAGCACAAATATTTGGCCCCAGCCGGGATCGAACTCACGACCCGAGCATTAGAAGTCCAACACTCTACCATTCGACCACCCCGGCTCCCTGAGAGAGAGAGAGAGAGAGAGAGAGAGAGATAGATGATGATGATGATGATGATGATGAAACGTTTTTCATTTAGGACAGAGCATTTAGGCATTGCTGCGTATCTTACAGGCTGTCGTGCTATCATGCTACATTCAAGGATACTAAACAACAAACTACACACTATCAAAATAAAAGAGAGACAGAGAGATCACTGCATTCATGCCCGTCTGTTAAAAGCCCATGCGAAATTCGCAATAACACTTTCAATCTTCAGAATACTCGGAGCCACTTCAAGCCACTATCACGCAATCTGCAGCGGTCTCGGGCCTAGCTGGGAAGCCGGCCTGCGCCTTGCGTAATAGTGGATTGAAGTGGCTCCTACTGGTGTCCAGTACATACAGGGAGTGGTCAGGCCCGCCTTCTGAAGAGATTTACTGAACATCATCACTGCAGGTTTCAAGGCCGTGTTGGTTTTCTAATTGCTGACTGGCGTCAGAGACTGACTGTAGGCTATGTCACTGCAGGAAACACTTTAATAGGTTCACATTTATCACGTGACAGGCTGTGAGTTTGGCGACAAGGACCCGGGCTGCAGCAGCCAGCCGTATCCCTACACATGCAACCGCAACGCCCACCTCTGCTGTGGAAGTTGTGCCCCCTTTCTCAATTCTTCCAACGCGGGTATGTACGCAGACAAAAACTGTATCGAAGTGGGTACAGTTTACAGAAACGTTAGTTCACGTTCACAACGAGGGGCTAGCGGACTAGCCGAACTGAATAAACCCTCAAACGTCGGCGTTCGCCATGCTGCTTTGTTATGAGTGAGTCTGGGGTAGCGATGTGAGTTACAATTACTAGTTCACGGCAGTCACCGGATTTTGTGCCACCTCGTCTATAAACACGTTACCACAAAAAGTGTGTATACGTGTAAAACTACATACTGTATATGGGCCTAAAAATCAAAACTTAATTACCAGTCATATTGCACAAATTTGTTAATTTTTACCACCGCCACCCCGAAACTGATGATATCCGGACAGATTGAGCCGTGGCATTTGTATCACATTCTATTTTTTTATATGATCACAACAGTACAGACGTGACTATATAGAGTTACTGTCTGATGAAATATTGGGACATCTTATTTTACCGATGACATTTGTACTGCCTTTTTTTGGAATTAACCTGTAGAGACACTCCGGTGTTGTTTGTAGAACCGTACATTTTCTTAGTACATGTTTTGTCTGGAGCCTTACGGGGGTTCTCGTTCATCACGTGACAGGTTGTGAGTTTGGCGACAAGAACCCCGATTGCAGCAGCCTGACTTATCCCTTCGCTTGCTCCACCGGTGACAACGCCAACATCTGCTGTGGAAGCTGTGCCCCCTTTTACAACGCTGCCAACAAGGGTCTGTACCCTCAGTGCAAAATGTCTGGAGAAGTTGTCAAAGGTCTTGCATTACAAACATTTTCTTGTGACCGCGATAGGCGGTTATCCGGTCGTTATTTGGAATTATGGGACGGTGGACAAAGAGCTGAAGGAAAACAAAGTTACCTGGGGGACGCTGGAGAAGAAAGCTCAGAACAGACCAGAGTGGCGATCTTTGGTGTTGGCCTTATGTGCCAGAGGGCACGAAGAAGATTAGACGTTAAAACGTAGATGTATTTGGAACTATGACGTTTCGGGGGTTGAGTCTATGGTTAGCAGATTACGGGCGCCAGAGACTAACATATGGCTGTCTGATTTTGAAAGAAAAAAAAAATCTGACAGAAGAACGTGTTTTGCGGGTGATATCGCACATTTGCATCAAGTTCAGTGTTGCTGGGTTTTTCCTGTTTGTCCATCCCGGCTGGGGACAGATATTTGTGCTGGCCTTTTTCTCGTTGCCCCGTCTTTGATATCACCCTTATGTGGTGGAAAAGGACGTTAAACTCCCAAACACCCCCCCCCACACACACACACACACACACACACACACACCATCCCTCTGTTTGTCCAACTCTTGGCCAGCTTGGTGATAATTATTCCTTCTAGGTCGTGGTTGAATCCACGTATGTGTCCGAACCTAGGACAATTTTTCGAATGCACGCTGGCAACCAACATCACCGCAAACTAGCACACTCGCCAAACAGGTTACTTCATACAAGCACCATACTTGACCCCACGCGCAATTTGTGTCCATACGCCTGCATGTCATGTCATATAACACTGTCTGGTGTGGAAGCACTCCAGCTGAACTCTTTATTTGATAGTATACCCGTCCTATGCATTGATATTATATATGAACACTAGTGATTCGTCCCCAACGGTCTGATATCTTACCCTGTGATGTGTGTGGGTGGATGCGGATGCTTGTGCGAGCTCAGAAGATAAGATGTGTGTGGATGTGTGCATGAGGAAGGAATCAGGATATATAGAGAGAGCAGTTATCTGTGATCTGTATCCTGTGTTAGGTCTGCCCCTCCATTTCAATTGTTACTCTTAGTGCTTGTTTAACACAGTTTAATGTGAGGCAATGCCAGTGCCTATTTCTTAAATTGTGTTTTAGCCAGTGACTGAGTGTGTGAATGTGTATGTCAGTTTTGTATTTCCATGGTATGTTCGCGTAGACATGTGTTTTTATTAAGAGGAGCAAAGCAAATTCTCCTTAATTGTAACTAAGAAGCGAATAAATCTATCTTATCTTATCTTCCAGGCTGCGAGTACGGCGACAAGGCGGCGTTTTGCAGTACTCTGGACGTTTTTATTAAGAGGAGCAAAGCAAATTCTTCTTAATTGTAACTAAGAAGCGAATAAATCTATCTTATCTTATCTTATCTTCCAGGCTGCGAGTACGGCGATAAGGCGGCGTTTTGCAGTACTCTGGACCTTTTTATTAAGAGGAGCAAAGCAAATTCTTCTTAATTGTAACTAAGAAGCGAATAAATCTATCTTATCTTATCTTATCTTCCAGGCTGCGAGTACGGCGATAAGGCGGCGTTTTGCAGTACTCTGGACCTTTTTATTAAGAGGAGCAAAGCAAATTCTTCTTAATTGTAACTAAGAAGCGAATAAATCTATACTCTGGACCTTTTTATTAAGAGGAGCAAAGCAAATTCTTCTTACTTGTAACTAAGAAGCGAATAAATCTATCTTATCTTATCTTATCTTCCAGGCTGCGAGTACGGCGACAAGGCGGCGTTTTGCAGTACTCTGGACCTTCCCTACGACTGTGGTCTCAATGCTGATGATTGCTGCTCATCCTGTAAACCCTATTACAACGCCTCCCGTGTCGGTAAGTGGGGGTGGTGGTTGGGAGTTTCACGTCCTTTTCCACCACGTATGGGTGGTATCAAAGACGGGGTAACGACAAAAAGGCCAGCACAAATATTTGGCCAGGATTCGAACTCACGGCCCGAGCATTGAAAGTCCAACGCGCTACCATTCGCCTATCCCGGCCCCCTGTGTCAGTAAGTGATCAGGGCCCGTGTGTAAAACTCGAGGTTATCTGAACCCACGGCTACGGGCCTAACCCAGACTAGGACAAGAGAAACCCCAAAACAAAATTAAATTTAAAAAAAAGAAGCGAAGAAAGAAAGGCAAAAATCCTTCTATAACGGCATAGGCATCTTGCTGGAATGGACCCGCTTCCTGATTTAAAACAAAAAACAATAGAAAATTTAACCCTACTGGCTTAGAGCTAGTTAAGTTCGAGGGTAGACTCTAACCCGGGGCTAAACTACCTAACCCTGACTTTTACATGCGGGCCCAGACAGCCAAATACATTATATACCTCTGCTGGGCCGAGTAATCCTGCGTAAAACTCATTTCAGAATGAAACGAAAATCAAGTTGCTGATGGGCGACCCAACTCCTGTCAATCAAAAAGACCGAGCCCCCAGAATTTGTCAATAGACGACTCCACTATGGCGAGCCGAGAGGCCAAATTAATCCCTCCCCCCCCCCCCCCTTTACTCTGCCGTGTATTGGCAAAACACAGTACGTCCATGACGTCATTGTATGGGAAAAGGGGTGATTTCAAGATGAAAGAGCTTGACGTAATGATCTTCTTTTTCCTCAAATGGACTTATTGCTTTCTTTCCATGTTTCAGTCATATCAAACTACACGTGCTGCCCTTGTTGTAGTGTATGGCAAAAAGTTTGCCAGACCATGCCATGTGCTGTGCTCATTTTGCCGCGGGACACGATTGGTTGAATTCTGGGGGCTCGGACCTTTTTAACTGACATTACTGGGGTCGTCCATTGGCTAGTAAAACACTTAAGTTTGTGTGTCACCGATGAGTATTTGATCCATGACGCTAATCCCCCCCCCCTACCCCTTCCACGAGCCTTAGCTCGGCTCGGTCTCGGTTAGCCCGACTTGGCCGTCGTCGCAGGGACCCAGAGTTATCGACGGACCCGAAACAGGGTTGAAGTGGACGAAGCAATGTGGACATGTGTTTCCTCTTGGCTTGTCAGGTTGTGAGTACGGGGATAAAACCAAAGACTGCGAGACGCTCACCTACCCCCGGACCTGCTACAGTGCTCAGAACGCGAACGCGTGCTGTGGGACCTGCGCCCAGTACCACGACCCTACCCGAGTCGGTAAGTGCTGTTGCGTCGGCCCCCAGCAAGCAAGTTTAGAAGCACCAGCCAGTTCGTTTTCCTTCTCTTTGGTTTCGGCTTTTCGCCTCTTAATAGCGCATTTGGTAAGTTAGTCGCTAAAGACTTTCGGCGGTAACTTCCCTGACAACATCTTCAATTTCTTGAAGGATGTCAACCTCTTTTATAAAATATAGTCTTTCAGCATAACATAGTCTGTGATATTGTTTTTAGTCTGGAAGAAGTTAAATCTTGTACAGGACCCTCGTTTAAGCTACACACATTTTTAATGTATATTTAAATCATTTTTTTAAGCTGGAAATATTTTATGTTTTAAATGACCTGGCAGTAAGGGACTCTGTAAAGCCGCGAAATAGTCTTTGTTGCTTGCGCGGCGTTAAGCCCTAAATAACTAACTCGGCGATAACTTCTCGAGCCACTTTCGTACACCTATCAAAGAGAGAAAGTTGATCCTGGCATAGTGACTTAATATATTTCATGAGAGTTGGGGCCGTCAGTTTCTCCGTTTCCTCACGGCGCAATTGAAACAAGCCACAATCGACATTTTCACTGCTTTCTTGGTAATAAATAATTAGTTTGACGTCATTATCTGACGTCACCGCTTCTTGCTGCGTCATTAAAGGTTTTAAGAATTACGTCAATTACTGAGCGTGATCGCCTTTTAACGTAATCGTCACTTGAGGCTTTCCTGAGGTATATTTTATGCTAAGTTTGATACTTTACATTTTTTGTGGCTCGTGGTTTCAATGAAAATTTCAATTATGCCGAGACGAAACGGAAAAACGAAAAATCCGGACTGTGATGAAATATACTAGGCCACGATCAACTATTTTTCTTTGATAGGTGTACGAAAGTGGCGCCATAAAAAGTTTTTGCTGAAAATCGTTGGCGACTGAGTTGCCAAACGCACTATCAGTATACATATGCCGCCGCTAGTTTTATGGGGAGATCGACATAATCATCATTAGGAGGACAGTATCATTATATTAGCACCACTATTATTTGCTTCATTACTAGACTACCCCTCCCCCCCCCCCAAAAAAAAAAAAAAAAAAATAAATAAATAAATAAATAAATAAATAAATAAATAAAAAAAAATCAGGACTAACGGTCACAAAGCTTTTAACGAAACGAATCAAAGCTCAATTCTTGGCGCTTCCAAAGACCCTGCAACCACTACTATAATTATGGCGTAGGGGATCTAGGGCCATTGGTGCTTCTGCGTTGTTGGGTGTTTTTTTATGGGTGTGTGTGCGAGTGTGTGTCACGGTCACTGTCACGGTCGATTGAGTCTGGTGCTTTTGAAGTTGTCGTGTCGTGCAGGTTGCGAGTATGGGGACAAAAGCAGCGGCTGTAGCAAGACTCTGGCCGTGCCCGACAGTCCGTTCTGTCAGGCAAACAATAACATCTGCTGTCTCTCCTGTGCCGCAGACGTAAGTTCACAAAACACCATATGGAATTCGCCTTCGATCTAAGCTATAGGCCAACCATGCTTTTTCTCCCTTCCAAGTGGTGTCTTCCTAGCTCATACCGATTGACGAGTGAGTTCAATTCTTCGGCTGATGTCTGTCACACGGGAGTGTTCTTAGTCCGAACAAAGAGCGAACATGGTGCTTTTTCTATGTTTCTGGTGTGAAATGCGGATGCAGCATGCTTTTGCCCTCATTCTTCCGAAATGTGTTTTGAGCTGTTTCCCATGTTTGTTCGGGCAGAAAAGTCTCCCGTCTGTCATGAGCCTAAGTCATAGGGCAACCATGCTTTCTCTCCCTTCCAACTGACCAGAAACTCCAAAAGCTAGAAATGCTCTCTCTTCCGAAACATCTGATCTTAAATAAAGGTATGTTTATGTTCAAAATCCGCAAAGGCGTCCTGCCAGAGTACATCAGCAGCCTCTTTACCTCGTCTGATCCACGCTATCCCTCATCAACGCAGCGCTTTATACCGCCACGTCCGAGAATAGATATTTTTAAATCAAGTCTCTGCTTCTCCGGTGCCTCTCTTTGGAACAAACTCCCTCTAAGCATTACTAACAATGGATCGCAGTCATCATTCAGGAAAAGTCTCTTCAACCACCTGGCATCAGAAACTGCATAAATTATTTACAACCCATCCGTCTTGCCCATTCACCAAAGTTCACTTCTTACCAACAAAACCTGTCACGCAATTTACATAAACAGTGATACACCTGCGCTAGTCCCATGAGTTGTACATCATAAGTGATACCATGATTTTGTGTATAACTATGCTTGCCGCGCGAGTGCGCATATATATATATGTGTGTGTGTGTGTGTGTGTGTGTGTGTGTGTGTGTGTGTGTGTGTGTGTGTGTATGTGTGTGTGATTTCCTTTTCTTAGGTAACTTTTGTCTCCTTCTCTTCTTAGTCTTTTTTGAATTTTCTTTTTTTATGGTAGTGTAGCAACGGCAAGTTTGAAAATGGTCTTTGTGTGCCTATAACTTCTTCCGTTGTAAAATAAAGGATCGTTATCGTTATCGTTATCGTTATCGTTCCAAGTTGGGTCTATAGCCTACTCAGTAACACATAATAATCACGAGTGAGTTAAATTCTTAGATGTTCCGGGATATCCCCCCAGACGACATCTTCGAGTTCTTGAAAGAGTCCAGCTTGTTTTATAAAATCTAGTCTCTCATGCAATATGGACTTTCTTTGACCTACCTAGCTTCGTGTTTTTTGATGAACATCTTAATGTCATTGTACCTGACAGTTTTTTTTGTTTTTTTTTATAATATGTATTTACATCTTGTTGTACGGAATAGCTTTTTACCCTTTTAACGACCTGGCAGACGCAAACTTTTACTTAGCCGCGAATTAGTCTTTGTTGCTTGCGCGGGGTTAAGCCCTAAATAACTAACTAAATTCTTGGGCTGACGTCATACGAGAGTGTTTCCAGTCCAAACAAACAGACAATTATAGTGTTGTATTTCCCCAGTGTTCTCGTGCAGCTACAACATCCCTCTGCCCTAATTTTCCAGAGTTTGTTTTCTTTTCTATGTTTGTTCGGAGTAAAACTTCTCCCGTTTGTCCTGACCCTTACAAAGCAATACATTACTTGTCCTTTTTGTGTGCTACATTAATACAGTGCATAAATATTCATTGCTTTTCAAAATTTAGCTGATAACAGAAATAACCGCATTTCATTAATTATTAGTATCAAAGCAGGTTAGGTTGAATCAGAGACTGTCGTCGATGACGCCTTGGTGAATGGTAGTAATGGCAGTGTTAATTTGGCGTTTATTCAACTATGGCATGTTGCTGTTTTGCTTGTGTTCTGTTTCTGTAGCACCCTCAAGCCGTCCCCGTGGGCTGAGAGCACGTGCGGCCACAGTCAAGAAACCTGGCAAGGGCACACTACTCAATAAAATTTGCTTGCCTTGGTTATTGGGTGTCTTTTAATTTTATCATGTGCGTATCTAATTCCCTTTGAACCATCATTTCGTTGCATCCGTGGAAGGATGGTGAAACTCGAATTTTACAGGTATGACATTTTTCGGCCGATAGAGTGCATTCAGCTCTTTTCAATGCCGCTGTCTTGGGGCAGGGGAGAGGATGGATGAAGGGGGGCGTGGGAGGAGGGGGGGGGGTGGCTTACAGAAAATTAATCAGTGATACCATGCCTGATATATTCAGTTTTCCAAAAGAAAGTGTTGTTGTTGTTCTTCTTCTTCTTAGTCTTCTTCTTCTTGTAATGTTTACAAAATCGATCACGACAATGCCAGATGGCGACGACGATTTTAATTCTAATTGTATTCATGTGCACCCACTATCCTGCCACAGGTCCAAGAGGGTAACAACAGTTTGGTTTTACACTGACGCTCGTTACAAAGACATGTTTACGTCAGACAGCGGCGAATTTGTAGAAGATACCATCGGATGAATCTTCCACAACAGCTGATACATGCATTCAGCCACCACACAAGCGAGGTTCCAAGGTGCACACAAGCATTTTCGCAGTTGGTTTAACAAAACACATTTTGTAAATACAATTACATTAGGATTTTTTTGTAATTCTCAGCATGTTACATGCGTTCATTACAGCAGCATGTGACAACGTATAGCACGTAATATACAGAAATGTGCATTGTAGTCTTCCAGTTGCTTTTTTTTTTCTTCTACAGGAGAATGCAAAATCGAATCTTCTAGTTTTGAATGGTTTTTAGTATGGACACTTCTCTCCTCAAGACCTTGCAGTCCTTTGATACACGGGCGTCACTCTACTCAGTCATCCAAGACGGAGAGTTTGATCGCAGTTTCTACGGGTGGACGATCCTCGCTTCAACCCGTTACCATCTTTAGCGTACGCTGGCAAGAGGAGACGAAACTGTACAGATACTAGTACTGGCAGCCGTCGGGTCTTGAACGGTTGGTCCTTTTCCACCGAAGGGGGGGGGGGGGGGTGACTGATATCAAAGGCGAGGCGACGAGTGGGTTCGTGGGTGTGGGGTTTAACGTCCTTTTCCACCACATACGGGTGATATCAAAGACGGGGCAACGATGAAAAAGCCAGCACAAATATTTGGCTCCAGCAGGGAGAGAGGCGACGAGGATCCTGTGAATAACTGTCTATGGTGACAATGCATAATTATGTCTGTTACGGGTTTTACCATTCCTCCAGAGACTCTATTTGAGACTGTCCGCGCCCATCTCTTCCTGAACTTGTATTGTTTCGTCTGAACTCCCTTTTCGTCTCGGATAAGATGGCGCGCTGGCGGTGTGTTACTCGGGTTCTACCATTCCTCAAAAAACCGTTGTGGACTGCCCGCGGCCATATCTTCTCGAACTTGCCAATCGTCAGAACTCCTCATCAGCGGAGAAGATGGTGAACTTCTCTTTAGGTTCTTTTGCACTCGTGCACTTTGTTCTCGCCGGCTGTCACGGGTTCTGCCATTCCGACACCTCCAACACCTCTGCTACGAGCTTTCAGCGGTCGTCTTTTCTTTCAACGAGTGCTGATCGTTAGAACTCCCATTTCTTCTCCTCAACGGAGAAGACGGTGAACGGCATTTTAGGTTCAGCGGCTTTGTTGGCTCTGGCGAGTTTGGCCTGCTCGTGGATCACCGCTTGGTACCAGACAGTATTTTTCCACTCCTCCTTCAAGGAGTACAGTGGCCTGCTGGTGGAGAGGTCGCCGGGCATGAAGCCATCCAGCTCCTCGTAGATGACGCCTTCAATGGGCTGCTCGATCAGCACCCAGCCGACGTCCGGGACCCATCTACAGACATATAAATCGATACTAATCAAGTCAAGTCAAGTCAGTTTTATTTGTCCCAAAATTGAGAAAATCGCTTCGCAACACGGCGTAGAGCATACACGTAAAACATAAAATAACATGCAAATAATACAACCGTAATCACCGTGTAAGAATGTATTTAACCCAAATCACGTTAAGATAGTTATTTGTGGTTTAAATTACGCTAAAGTAACCTCGACTTAAGTAAAGATTACCGCTAATCACATAGCTAAGACCAGTATAAATATCACTCCATTCCCATTCCTATCACTCCTACCACCGCCACACACACACACACACACACACACACACACACACACACACACACACACACACACACACACATACACACACACACACACACACACACGACACACACACACACACACGACACACGCAAGCACCTGAACGGCTCCACCGTCAGCTCGTGTTTCTCCATCTCCTCCTCCTCTTCCGTCGGATGGCTAGGTTCGGCCGCTTCAGCAGCCTCCTTCTTGGCCATGTACATCCTGGCCCTCACCGCCAGCACCTGCCAGGGAGCATGGTTGTAATCCCTCTTGTCGCTGCGCAACCCAAATTCAACCTTATAGGGCGGGTTGACCACGGAGTCCACTAGATCGTCCTTCTTGTACAACTGCATAGGGTCCTTCTTGGACCAGAACGTCATGGACGACTTGCGTGGTTTCTGGGGAATCAGGCTGGCCTGGAATTTCTTTAGCATGGCCAGTCTTTGTTTCCCTGACTGCATGGTGAAGGGGTTGTAGTGGGTGAGGCCTCAAAGCTAGGAAAAAACGGATGAAAATTGGAGACCGATGGAGAGAGAGTCACCTGCGAACAAGGGGTACGGGGGGAAAAGGGAGTCTATGGCACCACTGTTTACAGTGTACCAAAAACCTGCCCCTGGAGATGGCACACATCCACATGCACAGATTCCCCCGAAAGTGCAAAATGTCTGCTTGAAGAACACGAATGACTGAGATGACGTCCTTTCGTGGTGTACGTAAAACGGTGACGTATTGCGTAGGTCAGAACTGTGAAATGTTGTCGTCATGTAGAATAGTGTGTGCCATTGAACTGAGAACTCTGTGTGCACGTGTGTGTGTGTGTGTGTGTGTGTGTGTGTGTGTGTGTGTGTGTGTGTGTGTGTGTGTGAGAGAGAGAGAGAGAGAGAGAGAAAGAGAGAGAGTCTGTGCCACTGACATCGGTCTGTACGGCCCGCTAATCTTCTGTCTATAAATCACTGAGGAAACGAAATGCACCCACCTACTCCTTAAGGAAAAATTCAGTTTGTGAAAACTAAACTTGCCGACACATTGACATGCTTTGTGGGTCCCGGCAAGAAAACTGACCTCTCGCGGGGAAAAATTGTGCCAACGGCCTTGAAGGGCAATGGGGACAGCTGCACTGCAGTGAACCAATTAACCTCGGAACCCCATCCACACAAAGAGATGAAGACAGGAATCCTTGTCCAAACTACAGTTTTTAGCTAACTTCACCCGCTCCTCTCTCTCTCTCTCTCTCTGTACGACTTGGGGAGCCAGGATATCTGAACGGTAAAGCGTTAGACTTTCAATGCTTGAGTTCGAATCCCGGTTTGGGCCAAAAATTGGTGCATCTTCCCCTGGGGCACTCAAACAAAAAGTGTAGCTCCCCCCCCCCCAAAAAAAAAAATAAAAAGAATATGCACAAATACAAAAAGGATTCCTAGTTTGAACGGTTGCCTAAAAATATCCTTTCCAAATCCTGAGCAAACACAAAGGCAGTTTGAGCTCAGCTCCGTTATGAAGAATGAAACCTCGGCTTCTTCACAAATCCTCCAGCCCTCCCCCCCCCTCCCCCTTTATCCCCACCCCCGACACACACACACACACACACACACACACACACGCGCGCGCGCTCCCTTCCCCTCTCCTCCATCGCCCCCACCCCCCCCCCCCTTTATCCCCACCCCCGACACACACACACACACACACACACACACACACACACGCTCCCTTCCCCTCTCCTCCATCGCCCCCAGCCCTCCCCCCCCCCCCTTTATCCCCACCCCCGACACACACACACACACACACACACACACACACACACGCTCCCTTCCCCTCTCCTCCATCGCCCCCGGCCACCACCCCACCCCGTCCCTATCCTCACCGCGCCTCAGCCCAACTGTCCTGCGCGGGGGGTGGGTGACAGTTTTAACGACTTCATCCATAAACTTTATTTCCCGCACAATAAAGGCCGAAGCCACCGTCGCAGGGCAAGACAATGACTGTAAAAGTTCCCGTAAGCCTCCATCCGTATGCATGCAGGGGGAGACCTTTTGGGTTGGTGTGTGTAGTTTGCCTGTCGAGATGCAGAAGGCGTTCTGCTTCGGAAGCGACCGAGACAGATGAAAGGAGGATAGGAAAAGTACATCCGAGTAGAGGAGATGCTTGCCAGAGTGTTGCTGTTTCTGTCTCTAACAGGTGGGTGAACTCGTTTACCTGATTTACGTTTTACTTAGCTCTCGTTCACCCCGTGCTTATTTATACACGTAATTGCGTGTTTCGTTAAAACAGACTTTGAGAAACGTTTCCTCAAAGCGGCGCTGGTAGGTGAAGTACCGAAGACACCAGCTGGATACATTCAGTATTTCAGGCGGGTTTTTTATGAGCTTGGGTGTCAACCGCCCGAGAAACTGAATACATTATAAATGTGTCCTCTTCTTCTTTCTCTGATACTTTCCGGGCTGGTTTTCTAGATATCGTATTTACGACACCTTTAACTGCTGTTTCTGCGTGGATAATCTCGAGAGCCAAACTCAAGACGGAGAAAGCGCAGGTCTTGTCACAGCGTCTTGTCGCTTCGATCCCCCGCCCCTAAACCCACCATCGCCTCCCCCATCCCCCCCCCCCTCTACACACACACACCACCACCACCACCACCACCACTCTCTACCGCTTCCCCCTTCCGAGCCTGAACACTTTTTGTTCGGAACGTGCTGACTTTTAACGGGTTTTTTTACAATTATCATATTTCAGCCGTTATTTTCCGTGTACTTATTCTTATTGACTAAACTTCAAAAATGACGTTTTTTTACACGGAGGCACTCTTAAAATTACAGTGTCTCTTTCGGCATTTAGCGCTACAGAAAAAGGCTAATCATAATGCTGACTAGTAGCAGTTTTAAGGGGAAAATTTTGTATTAGTTCACACCCATCCTCTTCGAGAAAACACACCTGCCTCGATGAGTGTTGACACTTCATTCCCATTTTATTTTGCTATCAGTTGAAATGACACCCTGTGACACGTGTGCAAGTTTGCAACACGCTGTGTTCAAAACTGCACACTCATAATTTCATGACAGGTTCTTGTTTTTTTTCTACAAAGAATAAGGAGTGTTGAAAATCTCACGATTTCCTTCAAGAAACGCATAAAACACTGCTAAAGAAATCTTTTCAGGGATTTGACAGTTGACTGTTTTATCTGAGAAGCAAATCCTTTTCTCGCTTCACGGTCAGATTATTTGGCCATAACGTGCCTAGTTTAGCCGCTAAAAAGCCAGGCAAGCTGTCGTAATCCTCATGCAAGTTCTTTTCTTGTTGAGAACTAGAGGG
>JACVVK020000028.1:600000-665000 GCA_018292915.2 Batillaria attramentaria | reverse complement strand
AATATTTGGCCCTAACCGGGATTCGAACTCACGACCTTAGCGTTGAAAGTCCAACGCTCTACCATTCGGCTATCCCGGCTCCCCGACCTTATCAAGGCGTTGCGGTCGATGTCTGGGACCGTATGTAAAACTCGAGGTTAATTTAACCCAAGGCTACGGGCCTAACCCAGACTAGGACAAAAGAAACCCCCAAACAAAATTAAATTAAATTTTAAAAAAGGAAGCGAAGAAATAAAGACAAAAATCCCGCTTCCTGATTTTAAACCAAAAAAAAAAAACTACAGAAAATTTAACGCTAGAGCTAGTTTAGTTCGAGGTTAGACTCTAAATCGGGGCTAAACTCCCTAACCCCGACTTCTATATACATCCCGGCTGGGGCCAAATATTGTGCTGGCTTTTTCATCGTTGCCCCGTCTTTGATATCACCCTTATGTGGTGGAAAAGGACGTTAAACTTCCAAACACCCACCCACCCACTTCTATATACATGCGGGCCCTGGACTTTGTAGAAAAAAAAGATGTATTCGAAAAGGTGTCGCTCAGCTCACAGACATAATGACCGTGACCTTTTCTTCTCACGCGCTGCACGCGTGTAGCTGCGTGACTTGTGGGAAGGGAATGAACTCCGGTTTGGCTTCACGGACCAGATCGCCACCAACACGGCCATCGACAAGTTCTACCACTGGACGTGGAGCAACAGGGACACGCTGGGACTCTTCGACCACGCTATGCTTATCACCGGGTAAGAGATTCTTCCTAAATAATTCTTGTTGCTGTGAAAGATTTGATATTTGCAAAAAAAACCATCAGCCATGCACCCATACGCACTCTTCACTCATACACCCATCACATACACTCATGGCAGTAATACTGTAAATGATTAAGAACAACATTTCTTAAGAACTGAATTTCATAATTAGGAAGAGAACTATAATTCAAAAGCATAATACTGCTACAGGTTACATGGAGGTTTTGTAAATCTCCATATAAAATCAATCATGCTTTACACACTCCTCTGCGCATTCACACATCACATGCGCACACACACCCATCGTCATACACTCTACACTTGCATACCTCCACACCACTTATCACCTGATGAAATACATTCCAGTGCACCAATCGTCATGCCTCATAGTTTCAAACATAATATAAAACTAAAACTGTTAAAATACAATGAGGGCAGGTCACATGGCCCTGAGCATGATACCATAGCAGGGGTTATTTAACTTCGGCAGCACATTGTACAACGGCAACAGGTAGCGGACGGCAGGGTCTGAAAACAGACTAGGACCTACAGTTACCTGATCAATGCTAAGTTCTAATCAGGCAAGAAAGATCTCCCGTGCCTTTCAGTTCGGCTCGCAGGAGCAATTAATCTCCCACTGAATGTACTTCTCTGGCCCTCCATGAGGCTGCACAGGGGGTGTCTGACATTGGACATACCGGATATGGGTTTTTTTTTTCTCAAGTCTCTTGTGATAAATCACTTTAAGTCTCTTCTGGGGATTCCCCAGCTTTCTTTACAACTTTGTCCACTCTTCCCCTGTCCTGTCTTGAGATCTGACTACCCCAACAGACACAGCCAAAGAAGAGGACACTGCTAACAATGGACATATAAAACATGTTCTCTCACATGTTCTAGTGCATGTATTCAAAGAATAGCTATCAATTTTACTATAATTTCAGGTATGAAGTCATTTTATACAATTTCAGGTATGATGTCATTTTATACAACTTCAGGTATGATGTCATTTTACTACAATTTCAGGTATGAAGTCATTTTACTATAATTTCAGGTATGATGTCATCGACTCAAGAGATCCTGAAAAGCTCACGAAAGGTCTGTGGAGGCTACATTTAACTTTAGATACTTACAGGTCACGTTTGATTAATACCCGCACGTGGACACGTACGCCGTTTGTCCGTTTCAGTTTTCAAACATGGTGTCCTTTTATCACATTCTCGCTATTTTGTCACATATACAAAATATATATGTCGGCAAAATAATCAGAGTGGACAGGACCTTTAACAAAACAAAACAAAACAAAAACTTAAAGAGGCTGTCAGTTTGTGTCATTACGCCTGTGTATGTTTGTTCCCAGGCGTGGCGTACAAGGGTGTGATGTGCAAGTACGGCAGTGTATCAGTGGTAGAGAACACGTTTACCTACCAGATGATCGACACAGCCGCTCACGAACTTGGACACAGGTCAGGAATCTTTCTCTGTTTTTTTAAACAGTCACACAAGGCAGTCATCAGTTTCCCCTAATCTATGCATGTCATAAGAGATCGTTCCATTGGCTTCAATGGTTCCCTGTTCCCTAGTCAGGGCTACCCATGCGCGTTCGTGAACTCCACCCTGAATTTTGCCCTGCTTTCTTCTGTATGTTTGACACTATGATGACCGTGAACTGTCTCGCCGAGTTTGGTCTAGTCAAGTCAAGTCAAGTCAAAGTGTTTATTTCAAAACCCCGTTGGGGGTACATGAAACGAGAAATGAACATATAAATCAAGCTCACCACACCGGCCAACATACATCATGATCGCTCGCACACAAGGTTTTTTGTTGTTGGTTGTTTTTTTTTAATCCGGTGGGTTTTGTTGTTCTTATATGGCCGCTTTTGTTCATAGGCCTTTTCTTCTGATCTTTTTCAAGTTTCAGTGAGCAAATATGTTCATGTTGCAATGCAGGATTAGGAACTCATGATCCTGCATGTTTCGGTCTGGCGACAGAACTCCGTGACAGGAAACGAAGGACTTCTTTTTCCCTAACCGATGCGTCGAGTGTTGTTGTTGTTGTTGTTGTTATTGTTTTTGATGTTGTTGTTGTTCGTAGTGGGGTGGGTATGGTTATGGTGATGTTGGTTTGGTTGCCCTTGTTGTTGTTTATTGTGTGATGTCGTACGATGTGTTTCCAGCCTGGGCAGCGACCATGACGGAGAGAACAACTACTGTGACAACAACAGAGGCTTCGTGATGTCGTCACGCACTGAGATCAACTCCACGGACCGATGGAGCTTCTCGCCCTGTTCGGCGGAGGCCATGAAACTCAACATCGCCGATCTGAACCAGTGAGGACGAAAAGAAGGAGGAGGAGAAGAACAAAGGTTTGGTAGTGGTGGTGATGGTGGTGGTAATTGGTGGTTTATGTCACAGGCGTCTGAGTCATGTAGCTGACCGAGGACTCTCCAGGTTCTTGTCCGTTCTTCGGGCTTCGCAAGTTAACGTTCTTTTCCACCACATGCGGGTGATATCAAAGACTGGGCAACGATGAAAAAGCCAGTACAAATATTTGGCCCCAGTCGGGATACGAACTCACGACCCGAGCATTAGAAGTCCAACGCTCTACCATTCGGCCACCCCGGCTCCCCGTCCAGAGCTACGTGAATGGTGCCTGTTGATGGATGGAAGGATGAATGAATGAATGAATCTTTATTACTCAAGGGTAGAAGGTTTAACAAAGAGGTCAAATGAAATGCTGTTGCTACAACTATCACACAATTGAAAATTAAAAAAAAAAAATACTAATTTTTTATTTTTTTAATTAAACGAAAATATCCTCCCTCCCCCTACACAACCACACATGCCCGCACGAGAGCGCGCGCATAAACACACACTTGCCACGCTTCACTGGCTAGTTCAGGTAACCCATGAGTGATCGGGGAAGTCGATTAGAGGGACGCTCTGGCTCGCCCCTAGCATGCAGCTTGCGAAAATCACGCTTTGTGACAACAATAATCACTACAACCTAGCACACTCGCAAAACACGGCCCATCAAGCAAACACTGCATTTGACCCCCACGCTCAGTTTGTGTCCTCACAGCCTGCTCTTAACTGGGCACAGCGCGCGAAACACACATGTGCACATCACAGTCGTTGCGCTCGGTGTGTCTACTAACTACAAAACTGAACACAGCTGTGCTCGGTGACAAACCGATTGAAGATGCACTGTCCGCCATGTCTGCGCGCCGAGTGACGTAGTACAGCCAGTCAGAATCTGTTGTGGAAACCACAGTCACAGTTGTGGCTATTTGAAATCAGTCCAGGTTGCTGTGATGACGCCACAGCGGCGGAAACCCCCCGAAACACTAGTGTGTCACAACTGTGGACAACACTGTGGCGCTCCGCAGTGCCCAGTTAAGAGCCGGCTTTACGCCTGCGACAACTTGACCAACAATTTTCCTAGGATGTAGAACAAATAGGCCTACTAAACCTTATTTTGGTTTACACTTTGGCTGTTATCATTTTCGTTAAAAACTAGCTGGCAGCTCTTGTAGCAGAAGTTTGGACAAACCCTCGCTTTTTGCACGCTGCTGTAGGTATTTCACACAGGCAGAATACACTGGTTTACACCAAGGTTTTTCCTGTCGTCAGGGTGGGCGCCAACTGCCTGGTGAAGACATACACACAACCCACACCTGGTCTTGAGCTAGGCGCCCTCTTCACTGCTGACCAGCAATGCAAACTGATCATGGGACCAGAAGCCTTCTTCTGCCGGGTAATGACACTAGATACATATTTGTCCTGTGTTATCATGTGGTTTGTTTGTTTGTTGTTGTTGTTTGGGGCTGGGGTGACGGACGGGCTTTGCTGTCTCGACTCTTCCGCAGCTCCAGTGGTATTCCTCCCAGGTCATGGGTGGATTCCACGTAGGGCCGGGAAGCCATGGCAACTTTTTATTATGAATGATGATGAGGGTGAGGATCGTCCTATGATGATGCTATGGCGGTCCATGTGGTTTAAGAGTGCATGACAGGGCCGCATTCCACGCCTCGTATCATAAACATCCTGGCGTTAACCAGGCCCGCGAAGTACGGCAAGTCTTATCATATAGCGGGTGGGGGGGGGGATGCTTCGGGCTCGGGCGCTGAAGAGTTAAGCGGCGCTGGATTAAAAAAAAAGAAAAAAAAGAAACCTACTCGTTCCATCGATTTCATTGCTTCATTTGAAATTCACTCTCCGAATATTCCTATTTCCAGGACTTTTATGACGACCCCGCTGTGTATGAGAAAATGTGTACGTCACTCTCCGTATATGCCCTCCCTATTTGCAGGACTTTTATGACGACCCCGCTGTGTATGAGAAAATGTGTACGTCACTCTCCGTATATGCCCTCCCTATTTGCAGGACTTTTATGACGACCCCGCTGTGTATGAGTAAATGTGTACGTCACTCTCCGAATATGTTCCCCTATTTGCAGGACTTTTATGACGACCCCGCTGTGTACGAGAAAATGTGTACGTCACTCTCCGAATATGCTGTCTCCTATTTGCAGGACTTTTATGACGACCCCGCTGTGTACGAGAACTGAAATGCGTACGTCACTCTCTGAATATGTTCCCCTATTTGCAGGACTTTTATGACGACCCCGCTGTGTACGAGAAAATGTGTACGTCCATGTGGTGCTCCGCCAGTATAAAAGAGTCACACTGTCAGAACCACATCGCCTCTGATGGTTTCGTCTGCGGCAATAAAAAGGTACAGTTTATTACATAGCATAATTATTTCTCGAGCTTTGTGAAATGCGTATATCTTTCTCATAACAGGTCAGCAAAGGAGCGTCTTTTCCCAAAGCTCAAAGCGCGACAAAGTTAACCTAACACGCTCCAGTACAATCACTAAAACAAAACAAAAAATTGTCTGTACGTGTAGGTACGTGCGTGTATGTGAAAGGGTGGGGTGGGTGTTTGGGGGTTTAACGATCTTTTCCATCACATACGGGTGATATCAAAGACGGGGCAACGATGAAAAAGCCACACAAATATTTGGCCTAGCCGGGATACGAACTCAAGGCCCGAGCATAAGAAGTCCAACGCTCTACCATTCGGCCACCGCGTCTCCCCGCGTGTATGTGAAAAAGACAGAAAAAGACAGTAATAATAAAATAAAAGGTTTAAAAAAATGGCAGTCACTTGGTACAAAGGTTCAGTTTAGTTTTGTAAGCTTCGGAATGTAGACTTGCATTGTTTTCTTTTTTTACGTTGGCTGGACATTTCCAAAGTAGATAGAGGTGAAGTCGGATTAGGCAGAGACAATGAACGGTGCCACGTACTTGAAATTTCAAAATTCGATTCCCCAGCCAAGACTCAAATCCCCGACATCCCACATTGGTGGAAGGAGTTGCAACCACTAGTCGTGACCGTATGTCTGCTTTTGTGTTTTGTTTTTTTGTTTGTTTTGTTTTTTTCACCACAGGTGTGCAAACGTGGCTTTTGTGTTCCGGACAAGTCATCGAAGCCAATAGAAGCTCCAGGTGAGACCCCCCCCCATCCCCCCGCTCCCCCTCACCATTACTGAGTAGGCAATAGGTGTTGTATACAAAGCTGACATTTTGCAAACAATAATAATAATAATAATGAATAGTGCTTATTTAGCGCTTAATCTCGCATGAAAGCAACTCATAGTGCTACACACACGCGCGCGCGCGCACACACACACACACACACACACACACACACACACACACACACACACTACCCGGCTTGATGCAGATGAACAATTGCAGTCAAAGGCACTGAAACAATGGCAAACTAGTCATGTGTGAAAGTCCTGACGGAAGAGATGGGTTTTCAGGTTCGATTTGAACTGGGACAGTGTGAGGAGGTCACGAAGTTCGACTGGCAGAGAGTTCCAAACATTTTGGGCGTGGAAACTGAATGAAGACAAGGGCCGTTTGTGGCCAGCCGAACCAAACCATCAAATGACACTAACCATTCTCATTTGTCATTGTCATAATCAGACAATGCTTTTTCCTCAAAAACATCATGTTGCAAGCCCAGCATTCTTCTGTTTCAACGTTTTACTTGTCACTGATTTTTGAAGAAAGTTTGTAGTTTGTATCTGTTTCACAAGTTCATTAACTGTCTGCCAGAAGTAAAGCACAGTAGACGCAAAAGATTCAAATGTTGTCACTTTCAGCATAATAGTGAATAGCCAATCATTCAGCGGGATCTGTCTTCGGTTACAGACACGTGCCCTCAAGGTGACCAACCAGGGATCGTGTACCAGAACCTGACGTGTAGTGAAGTGGCGCGCCAGAAGCCCTGGTTGTGTTACGGGACCTTCTTCCAGCGGAAATGTTGCCTGACGTGTCCCAGCATCAAGGAGGATGTAGAAGGTGCGAAGAAATATGTGCAGGGCGAAGGACACAAATACACAGGGCCTCAAAATGCCAAGATATTCCCTGTTAGCCTCAGGCATCATAGTCACCCCTAAAAATGCTTCAATCTAGAAACAATTACTACCATGAACAGACCATTCAAAGGCACGCAGCTGACTTCTTTCCGCTTAGGCCTCACTGGAGTAATGCAAGTCTACTTTCTCTTTAGGCCAGAGAGGCAGTTAACACAAATCCGCTTGCCTCACTTGTGTCCCACCTCTGTGCAAAAAGTTCCAGCTTCACTGGCAGCTTGTCTCTTTTTTCGACCGCCTGGCAGGCACATTGACCTACATAACACAAAAATCACGAAAATCACGCTTTTTCTTGACAACAAAAATCACTACACTTGCCAAACAGGGTACCTCAAACAAACACCAAACATGACACCCACGGTCAATTTGTGTCCTTATGCCTATAGACATGCATACCTCGTGTGGTGGTGTATGATATTTTCAGTCTTTATCGAATTTAGGTTAGTTTCACCCAGCGTCCACGAACTTGGAACGCATGAAATACATCATTATTTTCAATCATTGAGCGGGAAGGTGGGTGTGTGGGTGTTTTAAGTCTTCTTTCCAACATGAAGGTGATTTTAAAGGTTGCAGCTCTCGGAAAAAAGGTACAACTTTACAAAGTTTGAACCTATCATGATGCGTGTGTTGTTCATGTTGTTGTTGTTATCTTGTCGTTTTCGGATGTGTCTGTTGATATGATTTTGTTTTTGTTGTCGTTCTTGTTGTCGTTCTTGTTCTTGTTCTTCTTCTTGTTCTTTTGTTGTTGTTGTTGTTGTTGTTGTTGTTGTTATCCTTGTCGTTTTCGGATGTGTCTGTTGCTGTGATTTTGTTTGTATAAAATAACTTCGGAAGACATCTTCCGAGCAGCAGGCTGCCAAGTTATTCTTTCCGGTATAAGGAAGCTCTTGTCTGTTCTCGAACATTTTCACATATTTTGTATGAGTCCTAGGGGTATTCTCAGAAGATGCGTTCTCGAAGTAAAAAAAAAAATCTGGTTTGCAGGATGCGAGTACGGAGACAAGGAGGAATGGTGCGCCACCGACATGAAATATCCGTATGACTGCTACCTCAACGAGAAAATCTGCTGCAAGTCATGCGCCCGGTACAAGCGGCCTAAGGATGTCGGTAGGGCTGCTGTAGTGTGAAAGTCGCAATTTTTTTTTCCTCAGCTGAAAACATGGCATCCGTTCCTGATGGTTTTCACAAAACACGTCCTCATGGTGCCTTGATTATTTATTTTATTTTATTTTATTTTATATTTTATTTTATTTTTATTTTTTTAAATTTTTTTATTTTATTTTTTTTTTGGGGGGGGGGGGGGCGCTATAGAATAAGTAAAGACATGTACTCTTCGCTTTGATACCTTTACTTTCAAGTTGCACTCAGATTTAAATGATAATAAAACATTTGTTATGGAAAGCAAACGTGTACGCTGTGTGACTGGCATCGTTTGTGACGTATGTTGTCCAGGTTGCGAGTTCGGTGACCACAGCATCGAGTGCCGGACCAAGCTGAACCTGCCCATCGGTTGCTATGCCAACGAAAAACTGTGCTGCGAGACGTGTCCCAAACACAAAACGAAAGATCCAAGTAAGGAACAATCGACGTCCGTCACATAACAGGCGAGAAAGATAACATTAGTTCATGTAGCGCTGAAATGACCACTGTCGCATGGTTTGGGCGATAACATATTATGCCGTGTTCCCTGTCACAAACTTCTTCTTCTTCTTCTTCTTCTGCGTTCCCCGGCCATGCTAAATGGAAAGTCCAGTCTTAATGACGAACTCCGCTGTCCGCCGCAGCGACGCTGTCGGTCCCCGAAACTTCTCTTGTAGATCCGTCTCACTGGGCCACAGCTGGCGTCGGAGGGCGCTGTAGGTGGGACACGTCTGGAGGATATGGGTTGGAGTCTGTGGGCCTGTGCCACATGGACATTGGTCAGTGTGTGAGATCTGCAGGCGGTAGAGATGGGAGAGGAGCTGGCAGTGTCCAGTTCTGAGCCTGAAGATGGCGACTTGGTCGGCTCTGTCCAGCTGGTAGAGGTTATCCGTTTCTGGACTCGACTGCAGGCGGTGCCTCCATGTGGTTCTCAGCTGGCTGCGAAGGATGGTTTTCGCTTCTCCATAGGACATTGGGTGGGCAGATTGATGGAGCTTGCTGCCTGCCTTGGGGAGTCGGTCTCCTTCCTCGTTGCCTAGAATGCCGCAGTGGGAGGGAATCCACTGCAGGATAAGAGTAGTCTTGGAGCTGAGGGACTGCAGTTCCTGTCAGGCAAGTTCAAGATCTTGTATGGACAGAGACACTAATCTTGGTTTGGTGAACGACAAAATGGAAGATGCAAGAGGAGCCTCTACCGTGATGTTGACAGTGCAGCTCGTGAATCTTCAACCTACTTGAATGGAACACAGGAGTTTTTCGTTTGTTTGTTTTTTCTTTTGTAGTTGTTACTGTAGTAAGTTTACTTGGTTTAGAACACGACTTCAGTCACGTTATTTGGTAGTCGAGCTTTTCAAAATCCGCTTGTCGTAGTATTGCAATCGCCGAAAGTATTGTCCATGAGTCTGTTCTCCTTGTCCCCTAACTATTATGGAAGTATACAGAACTCTTCCTGAAGGAGGCAATCATCACTGCATTCCGGAGGCGGTTGGTTCGTTCTTTTTTTCCCTGTTCTTCATTCAAAACCCTCTCCCCACATCGATGACTCGGCTGGGCTGGTGTTGTGCGCTTTATCCAGTCTTCTTTGTTATCCTCTGTCATTTACAGAGTGTCCTTACGGCGACAAGAGCACGTGGTGTCAGGACAAGCTGGAGGTGCCCAATGGTTGTTACCTCAACAAGGACCTCTGTTGCGGCACGTGCTCCAGCGAGGCCAACTACACGTCCCCCATGCCGGACAAGAAGCCGGGATGTGAGTTACACCTTGTGCAGGACCCATAACCATGTCGTTTCTTTTCTTAAATTGTTTTAGGAAAACAGAATTGTTATTTAGTTATCGTGTTGTCGTTCTTGTTCTTCTTCTTGTTCTTCTTCTTGTTCTTTTGTTGTTGTTGTTGTTGTTGTTGTTTAACGCCGCGCAAGCAACAAAGACCATTTCGCTTCTAAGGAAAACACAGAAAGGAACGAACGAAGAAACGGGCGAACGACAACACTTTATCTTACAAGGAAAAGATATTAGGTGCGCAGACCCTTCCTAAATCTTGTCCTTGCTCTTAGGAAATAAAAGAGACATCTCCAACGTGTGCCAAGCTCAGATGTGTGTACCAGTTTAAAGGTCTCCAATCTCAACAAAGAGCCGCAAACAATGTTTTTTTGTTTTGTTTTGTTTTTTAAACTGCGACACCTGCCATTGTGCAGAATGCAGGCAACTCTGTCACAGTTGCAGAGTTTTCAGCGCTCCGGAGACCCTTATAAAACCAGAGTGAGTTTGCAGTGACTTCATTGTGCTTTTGGTCAGTGAGCGAGACACATCGCTTACAGCGTCTAGCGGGTGTTGTGTGCTGCACGAGAAGACTAGCCATGCGATCTTTCTCGCTCAGTGTCAAAACGCAAACTTTAGCTGTGAAATCAGGCTGCCCTTGGCTTTCATGGGGGTTTTGGGGACCCTGAAAACTGTAACTGTGACAGAGTTGATATTGCATTTTTCACAGTCGGATAGTTGGGGTTTTTTTTTTTGGTAACACACTGTTTGTGGCTTTTTGTTGAGATTGCAGATCTTTAAGCTCAAGATTGCACTCCTGGTGCTTGGCCACGACTGTGTAAGACTTGTCGGTCATGTACTCCTCAGCTTTGCTTGTTTACCTTCGTTGTTCAAGCTGTTCACTTGTGATTTGGCCGTAAGCTGATATGTACACTGCATGTTATATTGTGTACGGCCTTGTCTCGTACTATACTGCCTCTACAGTTGACGTTCTTTTGTGATGCGGCCGGGCTGAGTCGTTGTTTAAGCCTCAGCATGTATCGGGCCCAACAGAGGCTGTGTCAAAATATGCCAGCCTGGTCTAGGCTTGGCGCTGTGAGCTACTAACATCCCTACATCCCAACCTTTGCATTAGACACTTTTCCCCATTTCCTATAGCAAATGCCGATAATAGTATGATAGTACTACTATTAGTGCGCTCCCTTGAATGTGCTTGGCCCTAACACGTGTGCGCTTCTTGGCCTGACCCCTGGTAACGCGTGCTGTTGCCTAGCCACGGGAGATGGTGTTGCAGACTGCATGTTTGGGGACCGGTACCCGGAGTGGTGCTCCAAGCAGGAGCCGTACCAGTGCAGCAACGCCACTATAGAGGAATGGTGTTGCAAGACGTGCGCCCAGTACAAGAACCTCTCAAGGCCAGGTACAGCTTAAACCGTTAGATATCATACTATATCGCATGTTTTGCTCGTGATATCGATCTGTAACTTCCACTGTAGACTGTCAAAGTACAAAAACCTCTCACGGCCAGGTACAGCTTACACCGTTAGATATCATACTATATCGCATGTTTTGCTCGTGAAGTCTATCTGTAACTTCCACTGTAGACTGTCAAAGTACAAAAACCTCTCACGGCCAGGTACAGCTTAGACCGTTAGATATCATACTATATCGCATATTTTGCTCGTGAAGTCTATCTGTAACTTCCACTGTAGACTGTCAAAGTACAAAAACCTCTCACGGCCAGGTACAGCTTATACCGTTAGGTATCCTACCATATTGCACGTTTTGCTCGTGGTATCGATCTGCAACTTCCATTGTCGACTGTGAAAGTTGTGCTGATTTGGTTAGACCTACATTCGAGCTGCTGGCAATGAGTACGAACTTGAATTTAGCACCACAAACACAGATATTCGTTTCAGATCTGCTTTTTCCGCGATAATTTTTGCTGGCGTGATTACGTCATTCTGCCAGCACGTTTAGCTTCTTCATTACGTGAACGCGCAGCGTCTCCTGCATGCCCTAGGTTTATACTGCCCCGTAGACCAGTTTGCATCATCTGTTCAGTGTTACATTTTTTTTTTCACGTAGCACAGACTACGTCCTGATTCGACCATTTTGTAGGTTAACCTTCGGGCGACGTCGTGGGTAAAAAGTTGCACACACATTGCTTTAGATGAACGTATCTCGGTCAATATTTATGTCACACCTTTGAAATTTCATGACTTTGTCAATAAATGGTTTGACTATGTTCATGCCAAAAACTGTGTTGTTTAACTTGTAATTAGCAGAGTAATTAAAGAATAAGTTGTGAATTACCTATATCAAAACCATGGGTAATTTGTTTCCCACGATGTAGGACTAGGAATAAGTTGAAATTTACCTTTCTAAAAACCATGGGTAATTTGTTTCCCACGATGTAGGACTAGGAATAACTTGAGCTGCAATCTGCCTATATAAAAACCATTGGTAATTTGTTTCCCACGACGTAGGACTAGGAATAAGTCGAAAATTACCTATTTAAAAACCATGGGTAAGTTGTTTCATACGATGTAGGACTAAGAAGATTTTTTAGCGACGTAGCCGGAAGGTTAAGCAACGTGAAGCAACTAAACTCGTTCCTTCCTCACGACTTTGTCACGCACAAACACCCTCAGCTCATTCTGCCCAACCCAACCGCCTACAAACACACACAGAGTGACATACAAGGAGTCTTTAACATGTTCTCGAAACACTACATCATGTCACTGTTCATACCAGGCTGCGAGTATGGCGACAAGTACAAGAACTGCGAGGAGCTGGTGTATCCCTACGCGTGTTATTACGAGGGCAACGCGGACGCCTGTTGCTGGACCTGCAGTATGTACAAGAACGACACAAGACCAGGTACGCATCGCAATAGTACTAATCGCATGAATATAGGTGCTTCACTGGTCCAAAATAGTTTGTTCAAAGCTCCGCGAGCTAAACCCAACATACACGCACACGTGAATCACACGCATTCTGCTGTCTCGCACACTGCGTCGAAACTAGTCTTTGTTAATAGCCCCCGTGTTGTTATTGTTGTTAATATTGATGGTGTTGATCATCATCATCATCTTGTTGTTGTTGTTGCTGTTGACAATAATGATGCCTAGTGCTCATAAGTGTACCCTCTGTGGTTCAATTTGGGGACTTTAAACGATCACAGGCTTATCAAGTTGTCATGTATAATAATAATAATAATAATGAGTATTGTATAGGCGCTTTACCCAATTTCATGAATCGAACTGAACCCACGCACGCTCACGTGAATCACACGCATCCTCTCACACACTGGACATAAACACATCACAATCACATGGTGCGAAGGGTCAGCTCAGTTATTTCAGTTTCGGAATTTAGAATTGCATTTATTTTTCAATTTTGGTGGGCTGAACATTTCCAAAGCAGAGGGGGAGGAGGTCGGAGTACCCGGAGAGAACCCCCGACGATCGGCCCGAATGATCGGTGCCACATAGGAGAAGGAAAAATTCTTTGCCCCGAGTGGGACGAACCCTGACCTCTCGCATTGGTGACAAGTCTCTTAACCACTAGACCACCGACCATGTAGAAAGCCAAAACGACAGTTGATAACTTTACGTTGGTCTGACTGCGGGCTACTCGCGAGTGGTCTTCCCAAACGCTGTTCAAATGCTGGAGAAATTGAAACGTGGGCGCTGATCCTTTAAGTCAAGCCAAGTCAAGTCAAGTCAAGTCAAACCAGTTTTATTTGTCCCAGAATTGAGAAATTCGCTTTGCAACACGCGTAAAACATACACCTACAACACAAAAAGCATGCAAATAATACAATCATAATCACCCTATAAGAATTTATCCAGTCACGTTAAAATAGTTATTTGTGGTTTAAATTACGTTAAACTAACCTTGCCTTAAGTAAGAATTACTGCTAATCACGTTGTTGTTGTTGTTGTTGTTGTTGTTGTTGTTTACCTCATTACAAGTAGTTCCATTACGTAAAGTAGTCCGTTTATGCGGTTTCCTTGTCCACGCAGAATGCCCG
Organism: Batillaria attramentaria; assembly: GCA_018292915.2. Lineage (NCBI taxonomy): Eukaryota > Metazoa > Mollusca > Gastropoda > Batillariidae > Batillaria > Batillaria attramentaria. The sequence goes on along the minus strand of JACVVK020000028.1, from coordinate 650,870 downwards.
TATGGTGACAAGCAGGCGTGGTGCTACAAGCTGAACGCGAAGTACACACGTGACCAGTGGTGCCATCTTGACAAGGAGCACGGGCACTGTTGTGGCACTTGTCTCTATGACGAGACAGCAAGTGAGTCACTCTTTCCTTCTCAGTCAGTCCTCATACGTGAAACGCCATTACTGTTAACCTGCCTTGCTCGGGACGGTTTCATCCCAAAGTCGAGCAGCAGGGTTTGTTTTGTTTGTTTGTTTTGTTTGGGTTTTTTTTTTTTTTTTTTTGGGGGGGGGGGGTGTTTGGGAGTTAAACGTCCTTTTCCACCACGTAAGGGTGGTATCGAAAACGGATTAACAAGAAAAGGGCCAGCAGAAATATTGACCCCAGCGGGTGTTTTTGGGTTTGTTTTTGTTGTTGTTGTTGTTTTTGTTTGTTTTTTGGGGTTTTTTTTGGGTTTTTTTGGGGGGGATGGCTTCTTTCTTTTCTTTTTTTGTTGGTATGCATTTGGTCCGAATCGAGTTAGTTCCATGGGCAGCCTCGGCCATTTTAGCTCATATAGCTTTTGTTTATACATGTTAAATAGTCCATATTCCAAAGAAGATAATATCTTAGCAAGGTGGGCAGAGTGGATATACAATAATAATAATAATAATATAACTGTGTATTATGTAGGCGCCTTAATCAATTTCTTGAATTGGCTAATAGCGCGGCGATCTGAACCCAGCATGCACGCTCACGTGAATCACACGCATTCTGTCACACACTAAACATGAACACATTATATTCACGTGGTGCGAAGGGTCAGCTCAGCTATTTAAGTTTCGGAATGTGAAATTGCATTTATTATCAAATTTTGTGGGCCGCACATTTCCAAAGCAGGGGGGGGGGGGGGGGGGGAAGCTGGAGCACCCGGAGAGAAGCCCCGACGATCGTTCCGAATAAACGGTGCCTTTACGAGAGGGAAAAATTCTTCGCCCCGAGTTGGACTCGAACCCCTGACCTCTCGCATTGGTGGCAGTCTCTTAACCACTAGACCACTGACCGCCCACATGCATTTTCATTTCAAAAGCTGGTGGAGTGACAACTATGAAGGGCTTTTATCTGCAGAGGCTGTATAGTAAAGTAAGAAAAGTAAAGAAAATGAAGTAAGAATATGAAAGTAAGTGAGACGTACATAAAATTGGTTACTAGAGTTAATTAAGCACACTCGGTATTAGCCTCTGTTGCTGATGCAGTATATGTAATCATCAAGGTTAGCTACACACACACCCACACACACACACACACACACACACACACACACACACACACACACACACACACACACACACACACACTTCATTATCGTAAAGAAAGTTTTCTATATCTTCACTTATGTCTTGTTCAAGTCGACGAAAAAATAAAATAGTTTGAATCCTTGAAAAAAAAATCATCAAGGTTTTCTTGTCGCATATTTGCGTTCACATTTGCACTTTCCTCACTGTTTCAGTTCCTGTGTTTGGGAGTAAAGTAAAAGGATCGGGAGTACCCGACCCACTCTGAGAGAAACAGCGACTCTAGCGTGAAGCAGCGCCAGTGTATGCACCTGTAAAACCCGGGAGGAAAGCCATCTGTGAAACTGATTCATTCAAACGCTGGAACAGCCGCTCGTAATCTGTTTTTGTTTTGTTTTGTTTTTTTGTGCGTCGGAGATAAGATTATAAAACTGACATTTCGAGGTGAAGGAACCAAGAAATACCTACAAAGTGTCATTGTTTGGGGTTTTTATTTCAGGAATAAAAAAGAATTAATGTTCGGAACTTTGCCTTTTCTGTGTTTATTATGTGTGAATCAGAGGGCGTGCCTGGAGTACTGGGCAAAATATTTGTTTCGGTTTTGGGGTTGTTGTTGTTTTTGTTTTGTTTTTTTGCTAATACGAACAGGAGAACTTAAGAAATGAGAAAATAATGGTTTTCAGCGCACCCTAAGATTCATTTTTAAAGAGGTCTAATAGAGTCGGTGTGTGTGTGTGTGGGGGGGGGGGGGGGGGGCAGGTAACCAACTGTTCCTTGTCCGCTATGCTCTCGTGTCGGTGCGCAGGGTCGGTTTTTCAAACTTCAAGAACAGTCAATATTAATCACAGACTCAAGTAACTTAAAAGCGTAAGAGTTCATTTATAAGCTGAACACTGGGCTAAAAACAGAACACAGGCATTCTTATTCTTCTTCTCTCTCTCACACACACACACACTGACGCACACACACACACCTATACTCACTCACTCACTCACACACACACACACACACACACACACACACACACACACACACACACACACACACACACACACACACACACATATCACATCACAGTTTGTTCAGGAGTCGGATGGCCACGGGCCCGAAAGAAAACTTCAGCCGGTTTGTCTTGCACGGGGGGCACCTAAAGCGCCGACCCGAGGGTAAAACATCAAATAGTGGATACAGAATGTGATTGTCAAGAGCGAGAATGGAACGTGCCTTCCGAACCACCTGTTGTTCACAAAATGAAGTAATGTCCCTGTTCACAAAATGAAGTAATGTCACACTGTAGTGTGATGATGAAACTCTGGCTGTGAAACCCGATGTGCCTGCATGTTCAATTCAATCACCGCTACAAGTACTGACTTTTTCAACAAAGTGATACTGCAATACCCAGACTGTATAAGTCGCACAATATACACAGATTTTTGTCGAATGTACCCTCATGCACCCCTCATAGGCTCAAATAGATTGCCTCGCGCGTGTGTGTCACAGTGTGTGTGCGTGCGTGCGTGCGTGCGTGCGTGCGTGCGTGCGTGCGTGCGTGCGTGCGTGTTGATTGAGTTTAAATGTGTAACTTGTATCTACAATTTTTTTCTATATTCCTGTAGATTATCGATTTTCCTTCCTTTGTTCATATTTTCTTAGTCTACACTGAAACGGCAAGTTCGAACATGGGATTTCTGCCAAAACTTATTGTTGGAAAATAGAGATTATTGTCATTTTATTGTCATTGTAGGTCTCTGTGCACATAACAGGCCGCGTGTTAAAATCAGAACGACATTGTAAAACAAAAGACACTACAAAAAAAGATAACTGTTCATATCTAGTGTCTGTTCCGAGTATGCAGTTCGCAATGAAAGACAGACGACTGATGTACCAACAGTAAACCGTGGTGTTTAAGATAATCGTGTCACAGAGCGGAAAACAGTTACACATCGATTACTAAACCTATTCAAGGTCTATATGGCGCTGCACAGGTGTCACAGCAAGCTTCAGCGTTCAGTATACAGTCCAGGGACGGGTTGTCACAGCCAGTTGCCTTGTCTCCATACTGGCAGCCTGTTCAAAATAAATAACAAGTCCTCTTTTACGTTCATAATAATAATAATAATAAATGGTATATCTAGGGCGCATTTCTTTAAATAAAACTCAAAGTGCTGGCCTTTTTCTCGTTGCCCCACGGTCATCCACTCGTGGCGGAGAAGGACGTTAAACTCCTAAATACCGACCCACCCACCCACCCCTTCTACGCTACAAATTGGCAGTATTACAATACACGCTGTAGAAGGGAGAGAACTCTCTGCCTGTTCTATGGTCATAACTAAGTCTAGGGGCAAAAAATCAGACTAGCACTACTCTCTCAAATATCACAAGTGAATTTCTGTGGTAAGATTCGTTCTAGGAAATCCCAGCAAAGACCTAAACACATATATTCATTAAACTAAACAAACCTCGTGGCTTTGAGGTGTCTTTCCGGGTGAGACACGACCGACAGCACACTGCTTCGTTAGTGTAACAGGTAAAAGGGTAGTTAAGCCCGCCACAGCCTGGTGACTTGTCCCCATATTCACAACCTGCAAGCGATGAACCCGGGAATTCATCAGCAGGCCGGTAACTAAGTAATCTTTATATATGTGTTACTTGGAAGCGCCTTGAGCCTAGCACACCGACGGGAGACTGCGCTACATAAGAGGCATTCCTTCGTGATGATGATGATGATGATGACGACGACGACGACGACGACGACGACGATGTTTGTTTGTTGTGTTTTGTTTGTTTGCTTTTGTTCTTGTTCAGTTGTGGGGAGCCGGGGTGGCCGAATGGTAGAGCGTTGGACTTCCAGTTCTCGGGTCTTGAGTTCGTATCCCGGCTGGGGCCAAATATTTGTGCTGGCATTTTCATCGTTGCCCCGTCTTTGATATCACCTGTATGTGGTGGGAAAGGACGTTAAACCCCCAAACACCCACCCACCTACCCTTGTTCAGTTGTTGTTATTGTTTTTGTGCTGTTGTTTTTGGGGGGCTTGGGGCTTGTGTGTGTGTGTGTGTGTGTGTGTGTGTGTGTGTGTGTGTGTGTGTGTGTGTGTGTGTGTGTGTTTAGGGTTTTTTAGGGAGGGGGGGTGTTGGGGGGGGGGGGGGGTGTTTAAAGAAACCTTTTGGCAGAGAGGTATCCTTCAGAGGTAAGCAGGATGCACAGCACACAGCCTCGTTCGTGTAGCACGTGTAGGGGTAGTTGAGGTCAGCACATCCAGACGACTTGTCGCCGTACTCACAGCCTGAAAGTACCGTCATTATCTACATCTACAAAGCGAATATCATCAAACTCCCACTATTACCACCCTCCTCGTAACAACTTTCTGAAATAGTTTGTCGTGAAGCGAAATGGATCAGAGGCTCTAGTGCACTGAACAAGAATAATGGAACTAGGGTTCGCGAAGAAGACAACACAACAAGAACGCGTGCAGCAGACGTGACACATGGTGCAGACTTGTCAGTAAAAACATATTGAGTCGGTATTAATTCGATCTTTACATGCAGCAGCGACATTGGGACTGCCTTCATCACGAGAATTGTGTAAAGGTGATTACGTCAAATGTATTATCCCAGTAAGGAAAGACGTCATAGCTTTCAAAGGAAACAACATCACTTCTCTTTTCCAAAAACAACATTCTGCTTCTACCAGCAACTCCAGTGGCCAGTCTGAGGCATGTTTCACAGCACAGCGTTTGACTGTTGGCACTGTAACATGACCACGGTTTGTCCCGAAGCTCATAGCAGTTCACCGCCACGTCTTCACAACCTGAAACATCACAAATTATTCAAACCCAAATTTATGCGAACCATTCGACCGTACTCACAATTATGCAAAAAGGGTTGCTTTTCTATTTTCATTTTGACTCTGTCAAATCGACCGCGTGGCGTTTTTATCTCACTCTGCCCAAACTAAGACTATTGTCGTAACAGTTTGTTTTCAATTTACCTCCCTTTCCAGCATGTCTGCTGTCGGGTTTCCTTGACGACCCGCTAAAGGCGATGTCAAAGTAAATTACAGTATTTTACCGGCCCCCGTAGTGTAGTGGTTAGCACTTCTGTCAAAGACTCGGGTTCGAGTCCCAGCTGAGGAGTTTTCCTACCTAGGTCGGCTCCTAACCAGAGCGGGTGAGCTATGGGCCCAATGGGGAGGCTGTTGCCACACAGCCGAGATTCACCCACTTCACGGGTGCGACTTTGGGGGTGCTTCCCTTAGTATGACACTGTCTTATGATGTGGATGATTACACGGCCGGCACCGCAGGTGCTGTAGTTCCCGGGCCTGGTTAATGCCGGGATATTTATGACAGGAAGCGTGGAATGCGGCCCTGTCTCGCAGTCCCAAACCACATGGACCTCCATAGCATAATCTTACCATCATCCTCATCTCCATCATCATGCATAATAAAAATTGTCCCAGCTTCCGAGTCCTCCTTGGGTTCCACCCATGACCTGGGAGGAACACCGCTGGAGCTGGCAAAGAGTTGGGGCAGCAAAAACAAAATAATAAAATATAAGAAAATACAATATTTTATCTACGCAACACTTCCCCTAAATATAAAATCATTTGTCCCACAGGGTGCAATGTCACCATGGGATCCAGGCAGCTGGTGCCAGGCGTATGACAGTGGGGTCAGTCTAGAAAGGGCTAAAATGTTATTTGACAATCAATCGTTATATGACGTCATTTATTGCCAGTGTTCTCCATGACTAAACTTAGATAAGTAGTGCTGTTTCTACATGTGTCGTTTTGTCCCCTGACGAAGGCGGGGAGGGGGTGGGTGTTTGGGGGTTTAACGTCCTTTTCCACCGCATAGGGTGATATCAAAGACGGGGCAACGATGAAAAAGGCCAGCACAAATATTTGGCCCCAGCCGGGATCGGACTCACGACCCGAGCATTAGAAGTCCAACGCTCTACCATTCGACCACCCCTGCTCCCCCGAGGAAGGACTCTCAATGCTCGGGTCGTGTGTTCGAATCCCGGCTGGGGCCAAATCTTTGTGCTGGTCTTTTACTCGGTGCCCCGTCTTTGATATCACCCATACGCGGTGGAAAAGGACGTTAAACTCCCGAACACCCCACCAACGCCATCACCCCCTTAGGAAGGCTTTTTAGCATTAATTTTGTTTGCAGTAATCGTATTTTGTCTATTGTCCACAAAGCTTACCTTGGGGTAGAGGCTGTGAGTTGGCCCTGTGTGTGGGCACGTACCCAGCACACGACTCGCAGCACACGTTCCTGTTATTGCTGCTGCCACACATGGCGGGGCTGGTGGCGAACTGAGCTGGACACCATTCGGCCTTGTCGCCATATTCACAGCCTGGTCATAGACACGAACCAGAGATCTGATCAGGTCCATGGTCCGAAGTGCTAACCACTACACTACGGGGGCCAGTGATCAACAGTTCTTTGAAGGGTTTTTTTTTCTGTGTTTCTGTTTTTTTGTTTTTGTATTTTTAACACAGAGACATCAAATCGAACACACATACATCTTTGAAGGCTCTTACTGCAGGCCTCTGGTGCACAACCCCAAACTTACTCGGCAGGAATTGAGTTATTAGTCGTTTCATTTTTCATCTCATGACAGCAGACTATATCGTAATAACGTGACAGACACGAGTATAATACCAACCCACTCTGGAAGCGTTGTAGTGCTGTCCACAGCTGCCCCAGGAGCAGCACACGTCAGCGTTACGTCCGTTGCCACACATGTAGGGGTAGTCTGTGGCCGGGTCAGCACACCACTCAGCCTTGTCTCCATATTCACAGTCTGCATATGACATAATAATTCTGACAAACACACTTTGAGAAGCTAAAGAATAGTTGTGCCGTTGATATCCTTGTCTCCATATTCACAACCTGCATATGACATAATAATTCTGACAAACAACACACTTTGAGAAGCTAAAGAATATTTGTGCCGTTGTTATCCTTGTCTCCTATTCAGTCTGCATAATTATGGTATAATTACGACAAACACACTTTGAGAAGCTATGAAGAATATTTATGCGGTTGTTATCGTTGTCTCCATATTCACAGTCTCAGTGCACAGGTTATAATTATAGCAAACACACTTTGAGAGGCTATGAAGAATATTTATGCGGTTGTTACCCTTGTCTCCATATTCACAGTCTGCACAGGTTATAATTATGGCAAACACACTTTGAGAAGCTATAAAGAATATGTATGCGGTTTTTATTTGTCAGTTAATCAGTCAATCAATGTTTTATTAGCCTTTGAAAAACAAATAAAGTGCTTTGATGTGAACCTCACACGCATCGTGCACAATTCACATGATTCTAGTTACTGTGCTGAGACAGTACCTCCTGGTTCTTATACGTCTTATCTGGATTGTCCCAGCACTATCAGCGGACACGTGTTGCTTACATACGGGCAAACTTTCCGCGGTAATGACCGACGTCAGTCCACTGATGCCGCAAAAGTAATGCACACTAATAAAAATTCTAAACCATCACTTGACTGCCAAGCAAGTATATGCTAGATTTACTCCTTTACCAGGGGTGGCGGCAGTGCGAACTTTTTCACAGCTTCCACAGCAATGTCTGGGGTTTGCGTAGCAGAACCGTGCGTCCAGAACCGAAACCAGTTCCCTGCACGTCTTCCCATCATCCGTCAAAACTGCTGAAGCCGGAGGATCTCCGAACGGGCAGTTGTCTGAATTTGTTTTTAAAGTTCAGAAATGAAAGAGAAACAATTCAAAGATTGTTGCAAAAACTGGACCAGAAGGAAAACATTCGCCAAAGAAACGAGCTTGTTGGTCGGTCTAGGGATAATTTATTTTCCGTAAATTTCAGTATTTTCGTATTCAAATTTCATCGAACCGACCATGGGGCACAAGGAACTTTTTTTCTTTCAAAAACTGAGTCAGGACCATAATTATTGCCTGGAAGTGCTCATGTTCATCTTTCTTTTGAAAACTTAAACGAGGGATGTGCAACAGTTACAAGGCGTCCAGATAAGTATCTGAGCGAACACTGTACCTGAAACGGACGGAGCCCCTGCTGAAGGCCGACACACGCCGAGGGAGCACTCCTGAAATCAGCCAGTAAGTCAGTCAGCCAATCACCTCACGAACCGCACACGCACACACACACACACACACACACACACACACACACACACACACACACACACACACACACACACACCTTTCTGTCTCCGCACACGAGTCCATCGGCTCCCACCATGAAGTCACCACATTTTACCGTCCCGTTGTCAAGAGAGGCACAGTAAAACCCCGTACACACGGAACTGTAATTCAGGGTACCGTCACTACCGTAGGCCGCCTAAGGATAAGATTTTTAAAAATTCTACTTTACCCATCTTTCTGCAGGAAAATTACACTGTCTGTTTGGACAAACAAATATTATGTTCAGCCCACAAACTTGAAAATAAATACAATTCTAAATTCCAAAACTGAAATTGCTGAGTTGGCCCTCAGTTCGCAAACACGTGATTGTTATGTGTTCATGTCCTGTGTTTGAGAGAATGCGTGTGATTCACCTGAGCGTGCGTGCTGGGTTTAGCTCGCGGCGCTTCAAGGCAAATATTTGGGATACAGCGCCTACGTTAATGAGATGATGATGGTGAGGATGATGATGATGATCATTATTATTATTATTATTAAAATGGATAAATATTTTGATGAAACCACAAAGAATTTCACCGAAGCAATAAGTGTGTATTCTCAGAGACCATACGAATAATTATGAGACAGTCATTGTGGAGTTATTTAAAATTACCCTGTTGTTGTTGTTGTTGTTGTTGTTGTTGTTGTTGTTGTTGTTGTTGTTGTTGTTGTTGTTGTTGTTTGTCAGATAATACAATGAGCACATTAGTTCAGTGTTAACCTGTGCTGGCTTCGCACTGTCAAATGTCTTATCCAATACAAACATTGTCATAATTATATCATTAGCTATTGCCAGATTGTTATCAGACATCAATGAGTTCCTGATTTTTGTAAGTCTTACCCTGCACAGATACGAGTCTCGGGCTACATTCATTTGACAGATTTCATCCGGGGTGTACAGTTTTCCCAGGGGCTCAGCCACAACTGGCACCGTCCTAGTCTTGTCAGCAGCAAGACAGTTGCCTCCAGGGTCACTAAAAACAAATTAAGTGCACAAAAAAAAAGAAAAAAAGGGAATCATTGCTGGTAGTCTCTGTGGCAAAGACGACCAAACCACAGAGCATGTTCTACAACCGTGCAAGCAGAAACTCCACGACAATCCAAGCTCTATGAAAACAGAGATGAGATGAAAAAAAGACATCATTTATCTCACTATCCGGCCTGACGGTGTAAATGGCGAACGACAAGAAGAAGAAGAAGATTGCTGGTATTGGTACTGAGATATTAACTATTTTAACAATTCCTGTAGAATGAATGGATAGTGTATTTAAAGTCTCAATGTGGATGACAGGCACAAAACAGCGTGCGGAAAACCTTACAACGAATGTGCATAATCCGTGTATCAGAATCAGTCACTTGGGTCACAGTGTATAGCGTCTAAAACCGTTACCACAATATAGCGTCTAAAACCGTTACCACAATATAGCGTCTAAAACCATTACCACAATATAGCGTCTAAAACCGTTACCACATTATAGCGTCTAAAACCGTTACCACAATATAGCGTCTAAAACCGTTACCACAAAATAGCGTCTAAAACTGTTACCACAATATAGCGTCTAAAACCGTTACCACAATATAGCGTCTAAAACCGTTACCACAATATAGCGTCTAAAACCGTTACCACAAAATAGCGTCTAAAACCGTTACCACAATATAGCGTCTAAAACCATTGTGGTAACTTGCGTGTACTGATCTTATTCTACTTTCGTAGAAGCGTACCGCGTACTGAGCAGACGTTTCGTGGTCACGGACTGGGCCCGTATGTAAAAGTCGAGTTTAATTTAACTCACGGCTACGGGCCTAACCCAGACTAGGACAAAAGAAACCCAAAAGCAAAATTACATTTCAAAAAGGAAGCGAAGAAAGAAAGAAAAAAATCCTTCTATAAATGCCCAGGCACCTTCCTGGAATCGGCCCGCTTCCTGATTTAAAACAAAAAAACAACAGAAACTTTAACACTAGAGCTAGTTTAGTTCGTGGTTAGACTCTAACCCGGGCCTAGAAGCCCTAACCTCGACTATTACATACGGGCCCAGAACACCAACTAGACAGATTGGTGGCCAGTTTTAGCGTCGTATCGACGTGTAGTACAGGTATGAAAGCGTTAGGCCAGAGAAAGTCATAGTACTAGTGTACTATTAGAAGCGGCTAAGTCACAATATACGGTCGCAATGGCCAAACTGAAAAAGAACATCTATTCATCGCTTTGTAAGCGGCAGTATTTCCCCTCATAACTCATGACGTACATCGAGACTTTGAAATGATGGGAGGACTCGGTTCACCTGTATAGAGACAGCAGCTTGTTTTTGATGTAGCTGATGGAGCAGAGAGAGAACCGGTAACTTTCGCCCACGTTACGCGGTCCCACGGAGGCCATGATGAACTTGGAGCTGTTGGAACAGCCGTTGTCTTCTGCGCCATCGTGAGCTGCGTTCAGACTAACAGAAAGGCAGACACCAAACGGGCATCAGTGGAAGTCTTCAGGTGAATTTGTGAGAACATTGTGAACACATTTGGTATTGTTGTGATAATAGTATTGGTATAATTTATTCTATTGCCCCATTACCGTGGTAACGGAAATTCGGGCTGTTCCCCCCGACCTCTCCCCCCTCCCCCCCCCCACCCGGGGGGGGGGGGGGCGCGTCGCCTTAGAACAACGCCACCCATTTTATTGTTGTTGTTGTTGTTTCTTTCTTTCTTTCTTTTTCTTTTTCCTACATGCACAGCGTGTGATTGTGTTTTTGTTTGTTTTTTTTCCATTCCGCGGTCCCTCCAATAAGGAATGGGATTTGTAATGTGCACACTTGACGTTGTGCGTGCATGTTTACACAAGGTGAGACAGGCATCATGAACGAGTCTGCACGTGATTTTGACTCGATTTGGACAGGAAAACTCCCACCAAATTCCTGCCCACCAGGAACTTGTACCAGGCAGCTCAGGGTTCCGAAGTCAGGTACATCTACCTTAAACCACTAGAGCAAATCCCAGTGCCAGTGCCACCACTATATTTGTGAGTGATTTTGCCAGTAAACTTTCCTTGTCTGTTATCGAACGTCCGTGACTGTACCTGCTGCACGAGCGACCATGTCTCAAAGGTTCGTGTGGAAGACAATGTGCATCACCTGTGACTGAGCTCATGGACCAACGCGATGGCCGTGTTACCGTTGGGTCGAGCTGCTACGGCCGACAGAGAGGACTCCGTGCATATCTTGTCTCTGTAGGACACGCCTGCCACAGGTGTAAGTTGGTGTCAGTCAGTGAAATCCAGAGATGATTTATCAGAATTCCGTTTCCCAGAGTTTTATTCAGTAAAGTGTGTATGGCCTCAAGAATTCTGTGGGAGGAGCCGGGGTGGCCGAATGGTAGAGCGCTGGACTTTCAATGCTCGGGTCGTCAGTGAGTTCGAATCCCGGTTGGGGCCAAATATTTGTGCTGGCCTTTTTCTCGCTGCCCCGTCTTTGATATCACCCTTATGTGATGGAAAAGGACGTTAAACTCCCAAATACACCCACCCACCCTCAAGTATTCTGTGTAATAGACGATTCCGCTCCTGTCAATCAAAAGGGGTAAGCCTCCAGAATTCAGCCAGTCGCGTGCCGCGGCATAATGAGCACAACACATGGCACGGTCCGGCAAACTTTCTTTCCAGACACTACCTGTAAAGAAGGAAGTACATGTAGTTTGATATGATTGAAACGTGTAAAGAAAGCAGTAAGTCCATTGACGTCATTTGAGGAAAAACTTGAGACCATTACGTCAGTCTCTTTCAAATTGAAATCACCCCTTTGTCCATGAAATGACGTCATTGACGTACTGTGTTTTTCCAATACACGGCAAAGTAAAGGGGCGCGGGGTTTTGGAACCAGGGGTCTGATTCATATGGCGGGCCTACCGTGGTAGGCCCGACCTACGAAAGTAGGCCAGGGCCTACCACTTTAGTCGGCATTCATGGAGCCGACCTTGAAGCTAGGCCAGGTCTAAAGGCGGGACTAAATGGATGAAATTTAGACCCGCGATTTCGCTGGCCTAAAGGCTGTAGACCGGGCCTACTGCAAAGAAAAATGGCTACCTACATGTTTTTTCAACGCCGACGAAGGCAGGCAATGCGCTTAAATCGGATTTTTCGCGATCGAACTCATCCCCTGGAGGAGTTTTCTGACACCAAGGTATTCAAAAAGTTCCGGTTTCGTCGTCACGAAATCTTAGATTTAGTCGACAGTGTCAGCGATGATTTAGAATATGTGCTTCCAAGAAAGGGGTCACTAACACCTGTGTTACAAATCTTGCTGGCATTGCGATTTTACGCAACAGGCACTTTTCAAGATGCTGTGGCCGACCTTATCGGAGTGTCACAACCTACAGTGTGTCGTGCTGTTACCCGGGTAACTGATGCGCTTCTCCGACAAGCGAACCAGTGGATCAAGATGCCAACTCGCCGAGAGGCTCAGCAAAACAAGGAGAAATTTTTTGCCATGAAAAGGTTTCCCAATGTTATTGGCTGTATTGACGGTACCCATGTGCGCATCCGGAGGCCCTACGAACAGGAGCATGAGTTTGTCAATCGCAAAGGATTTCATTCCATAAATATTCAGGTAAGAAAAAAAAATCACCTCAGATCAAATTTACAGTAACACTGACGCGAGTCTGTGTGTGCCAGCTGTGTATGTTTGTTTTACACAGCATCATCTTGTTTTGTAACATTTAGGCGGGGGCTGAAGATGAGAGAGGGGGGGGGGGGGGCTGAAGATGAGAGAGAGGGGGCGGGGGCTGAAGATGAGAGAGAGAGAGGGGGGAGGGGCTGAAGATGAGAGAGAGAGAGAGGGGGGGTTAATAATAGGATTAATAAGTCAACGATTCAATTGTCACACTTTAAATTTATACCACAAATAATTATTCCTACTTCCCTCCTTCCTTACCCTGCAATCCCTCCTGTCTTGACCAAAAGCGGCTGATGAGCCGGTGAAAGTCCGGCGAAACGCGTCCCGCTACGGTCAAGACTTTCATGGGTACCCTCATTTTTTTTCACCTCTCCCCCTTATAAATATTTTCCAACCCCCCCCCCCCCCCTTCCCCCCCCCCCCTCTTCTCTTTTACCATATCTCATCTCCCCACAATTAAGACAAAAAACCATATTAACCAAATTACTTATTCTTCTGTCCACAGCAATGACTTCACCTTCACCCACCAACATCATACTTCCATCTTCATCATCATTATCATCATCGCTTGACATTGACATCTTCATCACACCAGATCAGACCTCATCACACACCGCAACACACACAACTAGCCTCATCACAGACACACAAACAGGACACTCAACACACACCACAACACACACAGCAGACACAAATACAGAATACACACTTACAAATGAAGACATAGATATCATCACACGCGAATTTGACATACCCATGGACATGCACACTACAAATACAGATACAGACACAGACACAGCATTACAACACCTATTCATAGCACATCAACTGGATCAAATCATTAAAGACATTCATTCACCCTACACACTCCCAGCACAACTCACCTACGCACCGCACCTCACACTCCCAGGCTCCACACCCCATTTCATGAGCAACCTCTTCACCGACATTAACCAACGCATAAAAAGCACACTCATACACAGAATAATGGATCTCCAACTACACCACTGCAACCAAGCATACACACTCCTCAACACAACAACACTCACAGACAACCAAACACAAATACTCAAAGACAAAATCGCACAAAATCATACACCACACATGACACTTCTGGACACATGCACCAACAACACACCCCTGCCACCACACCTGCACGCACCTACACCTACACCCGCACCTTCATCCACACCACCTCCACCTCATCCTGTCCACATACAAACCACATCAACACCTGCACCACGCCCACACACCTCCACATCTACTCCTCTTCCAACAGCATCACTACCCTCATCCACACATACACGTGCAACAAACAAATCCACACCTAGATCTACACATACATCTAAACCTGTCCGCATACACTCTACATCAACATCTGCACCACATACACCACGCTCACACACCTCCACATCTCTTCCAACCGCACCACCACCCTCATCCACACATACAAGCTCATCGAAACCCCTGCCTACAACATCCTCCACATCTGCATCCACACACACATACACATCATTCAAACCCTCATCAACATCTGCACCCACAACATCCTCATCACACTCCAAACACCCTACACCCACACATGCCACAACGCACAGACCACTCCTACCCCCACCACACTCAAAAAGAACTCTGCTCCCAAATCCAACTACACACCCATACACACGCCCTCGCCAACCACTTTTACAAACACCTCCGAAAGCAACACATACTCACACTGACAAACACTAATCAACACACCTACAACACTACTAACCATACACCCATACCATTACCTTCCACAACCATATCTACACCACCCTCATCTACACATACACACAAATTATTCACATTCACATCTACACCTGCACCCACAACATCCTCATCACACTTCAAACACCCTACAGCAAAACCACAACAACCATACACAACACCCACATACACCACACCAGACAACAATCTCACAATGATATAAACCAAAGATCAACCATTGCTTCACCTCACTTTTCATACTCATTCTCATCTTCATCTTCATAAAAAAACACAAAAATACAAAATAAAATTCATCACAACACTATAAGTGTTCTTCTTCTTCTTACTTGTTGGTTGGTTTGTTATTTTAAATTCCTTTATTACTTTTTATTATTTTTATACACACATATATATCTCTGGATGTGGTTACTGAGTAAAGTCGATGTCTTCTTTCCATAAACAAACTGGCTGGATCAGACCTCCATCTGCACTGTCAGCAGGCGCACTTGCATTTCTCTTCTCTGCTTGACGCTGAAGTAATTCAAGCCTGTCCACAGACACAGAACTGAAAAGTGAACACACTATGTAACAAACAAGATGTCTGAATGGTTTGCTGATATTGGTTTTTAGATATGATTAAGTTATTTGTCCTGTCCGGCAGCCCAAGTGCGCCGAGCGACATGCCACGCACTGCAGCACATCACCAGTGCCAGGCTACGTGCCATCTGTGGAAACCATGCGGTTAAAAAAAACAAACAAAAAAACAACAAAACTACTCATTGCTATGTATTGCAAGACAAAGAAAGATTTGATATAGGTCTGTTCACCTTCCCCAACAGATCTCCCCGTCTGGTGTTCTGCACCCATTTCATGCACCTGTTAATGTAGCACCCAATATCCTAACAACCGTTTGCGTAAATTTCAAGCAGTCATACAAGTACTTGGCCTGTACGACGATATGCATGCCGTGGGCACTGCGTGTCAAATATTTTCAGTAAAACTTGATACTGGCCACCAGAACCTACAGCAAATTGCAATATTCTCTCCTGCCTACACTGTGAGACCATCTGCTCCTTGTAGAATTAGAAACACGGTACGAACTCCGGGATGATCTTATAGATCTAAAAATCTGCACGCCAGGTCCTGGCTATAGCGAACCATTTTCGCCTATTTCTTCTTAGCAACGGTAAAAATTATGTTCAGCTTACCTTTCTCTCTCCCCCGGGAAGTGGAAAAATGCCTTGTTGGCACGGGATGTCTTTAAACGTGCGTTGCTACAGCCTATGGCGCAGCAGAATTTGCCACCTTGCCCCTTTCTGTCTGTAGCCATGTTCGAGACACGGCATGCTCAACGCAAGGGACGTAACTCCTACCTATCCTCGCGTTTTCCGTCGAGTTCCATGTCTTATTATCTATTATCTACGGTCTTTGCTGAAAGTAGGCCTTGTAAACTTTCGCGCAGCCAGCGGTGATTCCCGCAACAAGCCAGCTATTTTTAGCATCTGACCTGACCTACTAACTTTAGGCCAGGACTTCGTAGTCTCACCTCCAGTCTCGCCATATGAATAGCAACAGGCTGGCCTACGTAGGTCGAGACTTTCAAGGCCCGGCCTACGGTTTCGGCCAGGCCTACGACAGGCCCGCCATATGAATCAGACCCCAGGGGTCTGATTCATATGGCGGGCCTACCGTGGTAGGCCCGACCTACGAAAGTAGGCCAGGGCCTACCACTTTAGTCGGCATTCATGGAGCCGACCTTGAAGCTAGGCCAGGTCTAAAGGCGGGACTAAATGGATGAAATTTAGACCCGCGATTTCGCTGGCCTAAAGGCTGTAGACCGGGCCTACTGCAAAGAAAAATGGCTACCTACATGTTTTTTCAACGCCGACGAAGGCAGGCAATGCGCTTAAATCGGATTTTTCGCGATCGAACTCATCCCCTGGAGGAGTTTTCTGACACCAAGGTATTCAAAAAGTTCCGGTTTCGTCGTCACGAAATCTTAGATTTAGTCGACAGTGTCAGCGATGATTTAGAATATGTGCTTCCAAGAAAGGGGTCACTAACACCTGTGTTACAAATCTTGCTGGCATTGCGATTTTACGCAACAGGCACTTTTCAAGATGCTGTGGCCGACCTTATCGGAGTGTCACAACCTACAGTGTGTCGTGCTGTTACCCGGGTAACTGATGCGCTTCTCCGACAAGCGAACCAGTGGATCAAGATGCCAACTCGCCGAGAGGCTCAGCAAAACAAGGAGAAATTTTTTGCCATGAAAAGGTTTCCCAATGTTATTGGCTGTATTGACGGTACCCATGTGCGCATCCGGAGGCCCTACGAACAGGAGCATGAGTTTGTCAATCGCAAAGGATTTCATTCCATAAATATTCAGGTAAGAAAAAAAAATCACCTCAGATCAAATTTACAGTAACACTGACGCGAGTCTGTGTGTGCCAGCTGTGTATGTTTGTTTTACACAGCATCATCTTGTTTTGTAACATTTAGGCGGGGGCTGAAGATGAGAGAGAGGGGGGGGGGGGGGGCTGAAGATGAGAGAGAGGGGGCGGGGGCTGAAGATGAGAGAGAGAGAGGGGGGAGGGGCTGAAGATGAGAGAGAGAGGGGGGGGGGGTTAATAATAGGATTAATAAGTCAACGATTCAATTGTCACACTTTAAATTTATACCACAAATAATTATTCCTCCTTCCCTCCTTCCTTACCCTGCAATCCCTCCTGTCTTGACCAAAAGCGGCTGATGAGCCGGTGAAAGTCCGGCGAAACGCGTCCCGCTACGGTCAAGACTTTCATGGGTACCCTCCTTTTTTTTCACCTCTCCCCCTTATAAATATTTTCCAACCCCCCCCCCCCCTTCCCCCCCTCTTCTCTTTTACCATATCTCATCTCCCCACAATTAAGACAAAAAACCATATTAACCAAATTACTTATTCTTCTGTCCACAGCAATGACTTCACCTTCACCCACCAACATCATACTTCCATCTTCATCATCATTATCATCATCGCTTGACATTGACATCTTCATCACACCAGATCAGACCTCATCACACACCGCAACACACACAACTAGCCTCATCACAGACACACAAACAGGACACTCAACACACACCACAACACACACAGCAGACACAAATACAGAATACACACTTACAAATGAAGACATAGATATCATCACACGCGAATTTGACATACCCATGGACATGCACACTACAAATACAGATACAGACACAGACACAGCATTACAACACCTATACATAGCACATCAACTGGATCAAATCATTGAAGACATTCATTCACCCTACACACTCCCAGCACAACTCACCTACGCACCGCACCTCACACTCCCAGGCTCCACACCCCATTTCATGAGCAACCTCTTCACCGACATTAACCAACGCATAAAAAGCACACTCATACACAGAATAATGGATCTTCAATTACACCACTGCAACCAAGCCTACACACTCCTCAACACAACAACACTCACAGACAACCAAACACAAATACTCAAAGACAAAATTCGCACAAAATCATACACCACACATGACACTTCTGGACACATGCACCAACAACACACCCCTGCCACCACACCTGCACGCACCTACACCTACACCCGCACCTTCATCCACACCACCTCCACCTCATCCTGTCCACATACAAACCACATCAACACCTGCACCACGCCCACACACTCCTCTTCCAACAGCATCACTACCCTCATCCACACATACACGTGCAACAAACAAATCCACACCTAGATCTACACATACATCTAAACCTGTCCGCATACACTCTACATCAACATCTGCACCACATACACCACGCTCACACACCTCCACATCTCTTCCAACCGCACCACCACCCTCATCCACACATACAAGCTCATCGAAACCCCTGCCTACAACATCCTCCACATCTGCATCCACACACACATACACATCATTCAAACCCTCATCAACATCTGCACCCACAACATCCTCATCACACTCCGAACACCGTACACCCACACATGCCACAACGCACAGACCACTCCTACTCCCACCACACTCAAAAAGAACTCTGCTCCCAAATCCAACTACACACCCATACACACGCCCTCGCCAACCACTTTTACAAACACCTCCGAAAGCAACACATACTCACACTGACAAACACTAATCAACACACCTACAACACTACTAACCATACACCCATACCATTACCTTCCACAACCATATCTACACCACCCTCATCTACACATACACACAAATTATTCACATTCACATCTACACCTGCGCCCACAACATCCTCATCACACTTCAAACACCCTACAGCAAAACCACAACAACCATACACAACACCCACATACACCACACCAGACAACAAACTCACTATGATATACACTAAAGATTCATGACACCAGAACACACCTCAGCACACACAACTACAGATCTAAACCAGAACACACCTCAGCACACACAACTACAGATCTAAACTTGTTCGCATACAATCTACATCATCACCTGCAACACTATTAACCATACACCCATACCACTACCTCCCACAACCATATCTACACCACCCTTATCTACACATACACACAAATTATTCACATCTGCACCTGCACCCACAACATTCTCATCACACTTCAAACACCCTACAGCAAAACCACAACAACCATACACAACACCCACATACACCACACCAGACAACAATCTCACAATGATATAAACCAAAGATCAACCATTGCTTCACCTCACTTTTCATACTCATTCTCATCTTCATCTTCATCAAAAAAAAACACAAAAATACAAAATAAAATTCATCACAACACTATAAGTGTTCTTCTTCTTCTTCTTACTTGTTGGTTGGTTTGTTATTTTAAATTCCTTTATTACTTTTTATTATTTTTTATACACACATATATATCTCTGGATGGGGTTACTGAGTAAAGTCGATGTCTTCTTTCCATAAACAAACTGGCTGGATCAGACCTCCATCTGCACTGTCAGCAGGCGCACTTGCATTTCTCTTCTCTGCTTGCCGCTGAAGTAATTCAAGCCTGTCCACAGACACAGAACTGAAAAGTGAACACACTATGTAACAAACAAGATGTCTGAATGGGTTGCTGATATTGGTTTTTAGATATAATTAAGTTATTTGTCCTGTCCGGCAGCCCAAGTGCGCCGAGCGACATGCCACGCACTGCAGCACATCACCAGTGCCAGGCTACGTGCCATCTGTGGAAACCATGCGGTTAAAAAAACAAACAAAAAAAAACTACTCATTGCTATGTATTGCAAGACAAAGAAAGATTTGATATAGGTCTGTTCACCTTCCCCAACAGATCTCCCCGTCTGGTGTTCTGCACCCATTTCATGCACCTGTTAATGTAGCACCCAATATCCTAACAACCGTTTGCGTAAATTTCAAGCAGTCATACAAGTACTTGGCCTGTACGACGATATGCATGCCGTGGGCACTGCGTGTCAAATATTTTCAGTAAAACTTGATACTGGCCACCAGAACCTACAGCAAATTGCAATATTCTCTCCTGCCTACACTGTGAGACCATCTGCTCCTTGTAGAATTAGAAACACGGTACGAACTCCGGGATGATCTTATAGATCTAAAAATCTGCACGCCAGGTCCTGGCTATAGCGAACCATTTTCGCCTATTTCTTCTTAGCAACGGTAAAAATTATGTTCAGCTTACCTTTCTCTCTCCCCCGGGAAGTGGAAAAATGCCTTGTTGGCACAGGATGTCTTTAAACGTGCGTTGCTACAGCCTATGGCGCAGCAGAATTTGCCACCTTGCCCCTTTCTGTCTGTAGCCATGTTCGAGACACGGCATGCTCAACGCAAGGGACGTAACTCCTACCTATCCTCGCGTTTTCCGTCGAGTTCCATGTCTTATTATCTATTATCTACGGTCTTTGCTGAAAGTAGGCCTTGTAAACTTTCGCGCAGCCAGCGGTGATTCCCGCAACAAGCCAGCTATTTTTAGCATCTGACCTGACCTACTAACTTTAGGCCAGGACTTCGTAGTCTCACCTCCAGTCTCGCCATATGAATAGCAACAGGCTGGCCTACGTAGGTCGAGACTTTCAAGGCCCGGCCTACGGTTTCGGCCAGGCCTACGACAGGCCCGCCATATGAATCAGACCCCAGACCCCAGGGGTCAGTTTACAAGGCCTACTTTCAGCAAAGACCATAGATAATAGATAATAAGACATGGAACTCGACGGAAAACGCGAGGATAGGTAGGAGTTACGTCCCTTGCGTTGAGCATGCCGTGTCTCGAACATGGCTACAGACAGAAAGGGGCAAGGTGGCAAATTCTGCTGCGCCATAGGCTGTAGCAACGCACGTTTAAAGACATCCTGTGCCAACAAGGCATTTTTCCACTTCCCGGGGGAGAGAGAAAGGCAAGCTGAACATAATTTTTACCGTTGCTAAGAAGAAATAGGCGAAAATGGTTCGCTATAGCCAGGACCTGGCGTGCAGATTTTTAGATCTATAAGATCATCCCGGAGTTCGTACCGTGTTTCTAATTCTACAAGGAGCAGATGGTCTCACAGTGTAGGCAGGAGAGAATATTGCAATTTGCTGTAGGTTCTGGTGGCCAGTATCAAGTTTTACTGAAAATATTTGACACGCAGTGCCCACGGCATGCATATCGTCGTACAGGCCAAGTACTTGTATGACTGCTTGAAATTTACGCAAACGGTTGTTAGGATATTGGGTGCTACATTAACAGGTGCATGAAATGGGTGCAGAACACCAGACGGGGAGATCTGTTGGGGAAGGTGAACAGACCTATATCAAATCTTTCTTTGTCTTGCAATACATAGCAATGAGTAGTTGTTGTTTTTTTTAACCGCATGGTTTCCACAGATGGCACGTAGCCTGGCACTGGTGATGTGCTGCAGTGCGTGGCATGTCGCTCGGCGCACTTGGGCTGCCGGACAGGACAAATAACTTAATCATATCTAAAAACCAATATCAGCAACCCATTCAGACATCTTGTTTGTTACATAGTGTGTTCACTTTTCAGTTCTGTGTCTGTGGACAGGCTTGAATTACTTCAGCGTCAAGCAGAGAAGAGAAATGCAAGTGCGCCTGCTGACAGTGCAGATGGAGGTCTGATCCAGCCAGTTTGTTTATGGAAAGAAGACATCGACTTTACTCAGTAACCCCATCCAGAGATATATATGTGTGTATAAAAAATAATAAAAAGTAATAAAGGAATTTAAAATAACAAACCAACCAACAAGTAAGAAGAAGAAGAACACTTATAGTGTTGTGATGAATTTTATTTTGTATTTTTGTGTTTTTTTTTAATGAAGATGAAGATGAGAATGAGTATGAAAAGTGAGGTGAAGCAATGGTTGATCTTTGGTTTATATCATTGTGAGATTGTTGTCTGGTGTGGTGTATGTGGGTGTTGTGTATGGTTGTTGTGGTTTTGCTGTAGGGTGTTTGAAGTGTGATGAGAATGTTGTGGGTGCAGGTGCATATGTGAATAATTTGTGTGTATGTGTAGATAAGGGTGGTGTAGATATGGTTGTGGGAGGTAGTGGTATGGGTGTATGGTTAATAGTGTTGCAGGTGATGATGTAGATTATATGCGAACAAGTTTAGATCTGTAGTTGTGTGTGCTGAGGTGTGTTCTGGTTTAGATCTGTAGTTGTGTGTGCTGAGGTGTGTTCTGGTGTCATGAATCTTTAATGTATATCATAGTGAGTTTGTTGTCTGGTGTGGTGTATGTGGGTGTTGTGTATGGTTGTTGTGGTTTTGCTGTAGGGTGTTTGAAGTGTGATGAGGATGTTGTGGGTGCAGGTGTAGATGTGAATGTGAATAATTTGTGTGTATGTGTAGATGAGGGTGGTGTAGATATGGTTGTGGAAGGTAATGGTATGGGTGTATGGTTAGTAGTGTTGTAGGTGTGTTGATTAGTGTTTGTCAGTGTGAGTATGTGTTGCTTTCGGAGGTGTTTGTAAAAGTGGTTGGCGAGGGCGTGTGTATGGGTGTGTAGTTGGATTTGGGAGCAGAGTTCTTTTTGAGTGTGGTGGGGGTAGGAGTGGTCTGTGCGTTGTGGCATGTGTGGGTTTACGGTGTTCGGAGTGTGATGAGGATGTTGTGGGTGCAGATGTTGATAAGGGTTTGAATGATGTGTATGTGTGTGTGGATGCAGATGTGGAGGATGTTGTAGGCAGGGGTTTCGATGAGCTTGTATGTGTGGATGAGGGTGGTGGTGCGGTTGGAAGAGATGTGGAGGTGTGTGAGCGTGGTGTATGTGGTGCAGATGTTGATGTAGAGTGTATGGACAGGTTTAGATGTATGTGTAGATCTAGGTGTGGATTTGTTTGTTGCACGTGTATGTGTGGATGAGGGTAGTGATGCTGTTGGAAGAGGAGTAGATGTGGAGGTGTGTGGGCGTGGTGCAGGTGTTGATGTGGTTTGTATGTGGACAGGATGAGGTGGAGGTGGTGTGGATGAAGGTGCGGGTGTAGGTGTAGGTGCGTGCAGGTGTGGTGGCAGGGGTGTGTTGTTGGTGCATGTGTCCAGAAGTGTCATGTGTGGTGTATGATTTTGTGCGACTTTGTCTTTGAGTATTTGTGTTTGGTTGTCTGTGAGTGTTGTTGTGTTGAGGAGTGTGTATGCTTGGTTGCAGTGGTGTAATTGAAGATCCATTATTCTGTGTATGAGTGTGCTTTTTATGCGTTGGTTAATGTCGGTGAAGAGGTTGCTCATGAAATGGGGTGTGGAGCCTGGGAGTGTGAGGTGCGGTGCGTAGGTGAGTTGTGCTGGGAGTGTGTAGGGTGAATGAATGTCTTTAATGATTTGATCCAGTTGATGTGCTATGTATAGGTGTTGTAATGCTGTGTCTGTGTCTGTATCTGTATTTGTAGTGTGCATGTCCATGGGTATGTCAAATTCGCGTGTGATGATATCTATGTCTTCATTTGTAAGTGTGTATTCTGTATTTGTGTCTGCTGTGTGTGTTGTGGTGTGTGTTGAGTGTCCTGTTTGTGTGTCTGTGATGAGGTTAGTTGTGTGTGTTGCGGTGTGTGATGAGGTCTGATCTGGTGTGATGAAGATGTCAATGTCAAGCGATGATGATAATGATGATGAAGATGGAAGTATGATGTTGGTGGGTGAAGGTGAAGTCATTGCTGTGGACAGAAGAATAAGTAATTTGGTTAATATGTTTTTTTGTCTTAATTGTGGGGAGATGAGATATGGTAAAAGAGAAGAGGGGGGGGTGGTGGAAAATATTTATAAGGGGGAGAGGTGAAAAAAAGGAGGGTACCCATGAAAGTCTTGACCGTAGCGGGACGCGTTTCACCGGCTCATCAGCCGCTTTTGGTCAAGACAGGAGGGATTGCAGGGTAAGGAAGGAGGGAAGTAGGAATAATTATTTGTGGTATAAATTTAAAGTGTGACAATTGAATCGTTGACTTATTAATCCTATTATTAACCCCCCCCCCCTCTCTCTCTCTCATCTTCAGCCCCTCCCCCCTCTCTCTCTCTCATCTTCAGCCCCCGCCCCCTCTCTCTCATCTTCAGCCCCCCCCCCCCCACCCTCTCTCTCATCTTCAGCCCCCGCCTAAATGTTACAAAACAAGATGATGTTGTGTAAAACAAACATACACAGCTGGCACACACAGACTCGCGTCAGTGTTACTGTAAATTTGATCTGTGGTGATTTTTTTTTTCTTACCTGAATATTTATGGAATGAAATCCTTTGCGATTGACAAACTCATGCTCCTGTTCGTAGGGCCTCCGGATGCGCACATGGGTACCGTCAATACAGCCAATAACATTGGGAAACCTTTTCATGGCAAAAAATTTCTCCTTGTTTTGCTGAGCCTCTCGGCGAGTTGGCATCTTGATCCACTGGTTCGCTTGTCGGAGAAGCGCATCAGTTACCCGGGTAACAGCACGACACACTGTAGGTTGTGACACTCCGATAAGGTCGGCCACAGCATCTTGAAAAGTGCCTGTTGCGTAAAATCGCAATGCCAGCAAGATTTGTAACACAGGTGTTAGTGACCCCTTTCTTGGAAGCACATATTCTAAATCATCGCTGACACTGTCGACTAAATCTAAGATTTCGTGACGACGAAACCGGAACTTTTTGAATACCTTGGTGTCAGAAAACTCTTCCAGGGGATGAGTTCGATCGCGAAAAATCCGATTTAAGCGCATTGCCTGCCTTCGTCGGCGTTGAAAAAACATGTAGGTAGCCATTTTTCTTTGCAGTAGGCCCGGTCTACAGCCTTTAGGCCAGCGAAATCGCGGGTCTAAATTTCATCCATTTAGTCCCGCCTTTAGACCTGGCCTAGCTTCAAGGTCGGCTCCATGAATGCCGACTAAAGTGGTAGGCCCTGGCCTACTTTCGTAGGTCGGGCCTACCACGGTAGGCCCGCCATATGAATCCGACCCCAGGGCTTGCCGAGTGGAGTCGTCTGTTGATGGGAGTGATCACACATGGCGTTAATCAAGCCATAGTCTCTACCTGAAGAGAAAATGCGTACATACCCGCCACTTTTAAACCAGGTCCGCGAGGTAACGCCATTCTGTGAAAGAACATTTGTTTATCTAGTTTAAACAAGTTTACAGGTTGTAGAAACGTACCATGAACCAGCGCAACTGATGGTAATGCTTAGGGTGGAACAAATACATTGTGACAGTATTGCAATAGCACACAGACAGACACACAGACAGACAGTGCTATGTGTACTCACAACGTGAAAAAAAAACTCCGATGGGCTGCGCTAGACTCGTTAGGAAAGTATTGTGTAGCTTAAAACGCTGCATCTGTTTATTCGCTTCCACGGGTATGCAAAATACTTTGACACACTCCTCAAGGCTAAAATGCTACGTTCAAATTGTTGTTGTTGTTGTTGTGGTGGTGGTTGTCGTCGTCGTCGTCGTCGTTGTTGCAGTTTGACTTAGATCTGTACAGACCCTGTAAGGAGCACGGTATGGTCGGTAGGACTGTAGGCTTTATTGCTGAGCCAACTGCGCAGATCCTCCAGTATCTGAGAGTGGTCGTCCTGATTTGAGCCAAACTCCGTCTTGTCCGAAATCGTCTCGTCCTGCAAGTGTTTGACAGTAAGACTGGACAGTAATGTCTGTCAAAGGAAACACTCAAAGGTGAAATACTATAGATGAATAGCAGCTGCTGTGGATCTTATGCAATATCAAATACAGTAATATTGAATACAGTGTTGAAAGGGTTGTGTGTAGTTAGTTCGCGCATTGTTGCGCAGTGGTACCTATGTCGCAAATACTCCTACCCTACTGATCTCTGCTTTATTTGAAAACAACAAGAGAGAGAGAGAGAGAGATCAAACCTTTCAAAAAAAATTCTATTATCAGAGTGAATGTGACAGAACAACTGCTTGCGATACCTGGTATGTAGATTTCAGTCATACCTCGATAAATTCCAAGCTAGCAATTCGCACATCAAGGCTGATACCAGAAGTGACCAGCTCTCCAAATATAGCATTTGCCTGCAAGAGTTACAACAGGTCAATCTGGAATACTGATTCCATGAGGTGACATTTTTAGTGTATGGTGAGGGGGCAGGTTGGTTTAGAAGGGATGGGTGCGATGGGAAGACAGGGGCAATGAAGAAGCGCTTGTAAACGTCACCAAACAAAAACAGAAGCATTCTCTCCTCGTAAACAGTGACATCAGTTAAAAAGTAAGAACTTGTTTTGTTTACCCCGACAATAGTGGATCGGATGAACTGTTCCATCTGACGCTTGGCTTCTGTCGCCCTCTCCTGCTGGCTTAGAGACACGTGTACTCTCATCTTCCAGCTAAAATGGAACGTTTGATGTGATTTACATTGATTTTCTGTTGGTCTTGATGTACAAGGCCAGTGACTTACTTGAATTCATATGCTGTAACAAGTAAACAGAACGTTCAATGAGCTACTAATGACATGACATTGCTTAATTGGGACTGGTGTCACCGATATGATTTGTAAGTTCTTGTTTGTAACAAAGTGGAACGGGAGAGATGATGATGATGATGATGATGATGATGATGATGATGATGAAACGTTTTTAGTCGGGATAGCGCCTTTAGGCATTGCTGCCTATCTTACAGGCTGTACTGCTATTCTACGTTCAAGGGTAGAAAAAAAAATAATGATAACTAAAAAACTAAAAAAATCAAACAACTACAAACTATCTACACAGAAATGAAATGAAATGAAATGAAATTTATTCCAGAGGGCCATGCCCTTTTTGGAAGGGGGAAATGCACATACAACAATAGTTTCCATACAAACTCACGAAGTATTTGGATAAGATATCTACACAGAGAGAGAAAGAGAGGGAGGGGGGAGGGGGCCACACGCAAGCAGACAGACAGACAGACAGACAGAGGCGTAGGGAAATCCCTCAGTACGGACATGCAGATGGACAGACTGATATAGAGACGGGCAGACATACAAGCGGATAGACAGGTGGATAGACAGACTGCTGCACGTGCACACAGACGGACAATTCGCCGGACAGACAGATAGAAATACATGTACAGACATGCAGACAGACCTGTCAATCGCCAACCGATCCACAATGATACGAAGTTCGATTGAATGCTGCACAGCGCTGACAACGGTCAGAAGAACTGCAAATTAGCATGATCACCAACAATACCATAACATGCTGTCATCAAATATCGGCTTATCTATTATAGGAATTGGGGTGTGTGTGTCTGTGTGTGTGTGTGTGCGTGCGTGCGTGCGTGCGTGCGTGCGTGCGTGCGTGCGTGCGTGTGTGTGCGTGGAGATGTTTTGGAAATCTCAAAGGTGTGTTTTCAACGTTTTTAAGACTGTTCTTCAGATCTTTGATAGTTTCATTACATTATGACTTACCAGAGGCAATGAACGAAAGGCCAGTAGTTACAATGAAGACGAAATAAACCGAGCTTTTCATCGCGTCTCCGTGAAATCCAGCTACAATAAGCGAGAGCGAGTCTGTCTCAAGCCAGCTTTCCAACTTCCTCTAGACCTACATACAGAATATGCATAGATATGCGCAGCAGCAGGTTTTCATTTACTGGGTTCTTTCAAAAGCGGCGTAACGCTCCGAAGTCTAATTTATTTTGAGGAAAAGTGTTCTCGGCTAGCAACCTGACGAAATGAAACGGAGAAAAATATTTTTTTCTTAAATGATGATAGATATTTTATCATGTTTATCGAACCTTATCTTGGTGAAAATGTCTGGCAGCAACTTTTTTTTTCACCAACCTCAGATTAGAAATGTTATGCTGTGTGATTATTCTGAGCTGTATCTAGTTTCGCATGAAGAAGAACCGTTTCTTTCTTTCTTTCTTTCTTTATACTAAATTCATACCCAAGCTATCAGTACGATGTATCCTTCGGAAAAGGAACATTTCATGAGACGTTATCTCACTGAAGGCAGACAACGTTTGACAAACAACGCTTGACGTTACCTTATCTGGATTTCCAAAATACAGTGTTCTGCACAGCAATTACGTGCCTGAGACTCTCTCTCTCTCTCTCTCTCTCGCGCGCGCGCGCGCGCGCCCGGGAGCCGGGGTGGCCGCATGGGCCGGTAGAGCGTTGGACTTCTAATGCTCGGGTCGTGAGTTCGTATCCCGGCTGGGACCAAATATTTGTGCTAGCTTTTTCATCGTTGCCCCGTCTTTGATATCACCCGTATGTTGTGGAAAAGGACGTTAAATCCCGTAACACACCTACCTCTCTCTCTCTCACACACACACACACACACACACACACACACACACACACACACACACACACACACACACACACACACACCATCGGGGGCGTGGTGGGGGTGGGGGGGGGGCTTGGTAGTGATATTTTTTCCAGTGCTGTTTCGACTCTATTGATTGTTTCGACAACGATTGCTCTCACGTGAATTATGAGCATGTACACGACTTCGCGGCGTAGCATGTGTTAGTAAAACAACTGTGGAATACATTAATTTTACGGCTAAACCATTTGTTTAATGTTTGCTTCGTACACATATCAGTCAAATCACCACTTCACCATACTGACATACCTTTCTATACAGGCCGTGGTATGCGTATTAAGGAGGGATTAACTGTGCACGTAAAAGCCCGTAAACAATAAAAGTTTAATAATTTCAGTTGAATACTCAGTTCAGAACAAAACTTTTTGCACCTTCGTGTATTTGCTATTGCCAACATCGCCGCTTAACGATCACTTACGGTTCGAGTCAGTTCGAAAGTGTGCCTAAATTGAGGGTCGTGTTATCAGTTTTTAAAAATAAAAATAAAAAACACCTCCCCACATGACACGGTCGGCAGGCCCTTGCAACCGTGGAATCGTAAGTTCTTCTCAGTAGGCTTTAACCCATGATACCCACTATGTGTCTGGCAGTGAAATGACAAAGTGCATTGAAATCTTATCGATTGATTTTTTTTTTTTAAGACGCTCCTTTTCTGAGTGGTTCGGCTGTTGGAGGAGATTAAACTGCTGATAAGTACGCACGTAACAGTTTCCAAAAATGCCTAAGATCCATGTATAGTATTCCTCGAATGGGTCGGGATTTTTTTTTTGTGTGGTCTGTGGTCTTCTTCCCCAGACAGAATATTTGCTAAGCGACACCTGTTGTCGAGGTCGAAGTCTACGCGCACTAAGCTATCACACTGAGCATTAAAGAAACTTCACCATCGACTGCTCTGCCAGGCAGCTGTGGTCTGTAAGGCATTCGAGGAGAAATTGCAGCTCCACGACTTCAGAGAGTGTATTTTCTGTCCGGGAAGGCACGGTGAGTAAACCAGCAATTGCTTTGAAAACTGGCTTTTCGTGAGGCAATTCAGGCTACTACTTATCTTTCTTTTGATCGATCTTTGAATATGTCACTTTCTATCTCCCGCTTGTACGTGGATCAAAGTGCGGCGCATAGTGATTATGAATTTCCCTTTTTCAGGCCTTATTCCACCTTGGTGACATTGTTGAAAGGGGAACTCAGTGAAGAACATACAAAAAGTGCTGAGAATCAACGCTTCCCGTTCGCAGCAGGTTGTATCCAGGCACTTGTGGTGTAAACTTTTTCTTTCCGCGTCTTACGTTTGCGTTGGTGTTAACTTTATGCGCACGTTGATTTAATCAACAGTTCTGACGACGCCAACCATTTACCATTTATGTGACAATCTCAGACAGCGAGAAAGAGTGAGAAACGCAGAGCTAATGGCGACTTCTCCTACGAAACCAAGTTCTCCTACGAAAGGGTCGGACCAGAACATTAACATTCTGTACGAAAAAGTAGAGTGTATCACAGAACTGATCGACATAGAAAATATCTGCACTACTTTGAAGAAGAATAAGGTAATCACCAACGATGAATGCAAGAAAATCCTAAGCGGCCGAACGAAAAAGCAGAAAGTCGAATATTTTGTGGACACTTTAGCAGGGCGAGGAAAAAATGCCTTCCACAGTTTGCTCTCTTCTCTGAGAGAGTCAGAAACGAAGAATCATACAGATCTTGCAAACGTCCTGGAGGGGTGTGCTTCCGTCGACGAAAAACTCGACGATATTCGTTGGAGAAACCGGAGGCAGATTAAGACAACTGCCGCCCGATTGGAACAACTCGATGACGCGATTCAAGACCATAACGCAAAGATTCATGAGCATGACGATCAACTTGAAGACCTCGGCACACGAATGAAAGTACTGGAAGCGACTGATAAAGAACGAAGGAAAGTCCCCGACAAAGAACTTTTGCAAAAACATTTGAAAGAAACCGAAGAGGAACTTGCGAAGGTCAAGGCGGAACTGGAGGCTCTCAGGGCCAAATGCGATGGTTCAAAGGAGACGATGGAAATTCAGTCAAAGCGTATTAAAGAGCTCGAAAAGCTGGTTCTGGATCTAGAGAAGACCAGAGAAGACCAAAAGACGGAAATCGCAAAACTAGAGAGGCAGGTTCGAGATCTTGAGCATACCATGACAAAAAAGATAGAGAAATTAGAACATGACCAAAAGACAGAAACGGCGAAAGAGATCGAGAAAGTGAAGAGTGAACTCTTGGAAAAACTTCAAGAACAGACCAAGCACGCAGCTCTACCTCAAGAAAACATCGGAACGCCCGTTGTTAAGGAACAGCAAGTGGAAAAAACAGCAGGCAGAAAAGCAGAAAGGCCAAGGCAAGAGAAACGGCCTTTACAAACGACTCAAATGTCGTTACCTCCGATACTTCGGACTCCGAGAACAGGATCTGATAAGAGTTCCCGCGTGTTGAATCAGCGAAAGCCAGAAGAAGGCGGAGTACAGAAGACAGTGTCAAGGAGAACTAAATCTGATAATACGCAGGAGTAGGTTCCCGCACTGACGCAGAGATAATGGCTAGACATTCGCGCTGGGTTCCCTGCCGTAGCAATCATACATCAGTGTTGTTGAAGGTCTTCGAGTTGATCGAGAATGAATGACGTCAGATGGGACATTGTCACATTCATGTCATGATTTAAGACATAAGACATAATACATAGATAGTTTATTGGATCCCATAAAAGGGAAATTACAGTGCCTGCTCCTCCTTTGATTAAAAATAAATATTATGTTCCCACAGACACCCACTCACTCTGATGCGATTCACGCCCCCCACCCCACCCCGCTCACTAACACGCTTTTTACATCTAAGTAATCCATGGGAAGCACTACACATTAAAGATAAATACTTAAATACTAGTATACGAGCAAAAAAAAAAAAAAGGTTCATGAATGAAAAACAACCTACGATATCACTGACAGTTATCGTCCGGCCAATGTCACCGAAACTCCTCTTGTATTGCAGGTTCAACTATTTCAAAACATTACAAAGTTACTGATTAATCGATTGTTTCTCGTGTTTGGGTTGTGTTTTCCGTTGGGGCTTTTTGGGTTTTTTTTTGTTGTTGTTGTTGTTGTTGTTGTTGTTGTTGTTTTTTGTCTTTGAATCAATGGACATGTAAGAGGACCTCGCCCTGTCGGCAAACAAACCGTTTCGCCTTTCACAGGTGGGCCTCACTGAGTCAGTGAGTTTTGATTGGTTGAAAGCGAGCTGTCGCGAAAAACAAAATTGAAAATTGCGACTCGTAAAATAACAAATTTCTCGATTTTTCCATCATAGTAAATCTTGATATTGTGGACTTTCTTTTCAACGCTGATATTGATTCACTTATAATTACAGCCATCGTTCATCAGGGCCAGCGATAGAGTAGTCAACAGCAAGCAGGCCAATCGTGTTGTATTGTTCAATATGCACTGGGAACAGCTTCCGTACAAGGCATGCGTAGTCCTGTCTCTATGTCAATGGGCTCCCGCAGCGCGAGTGGATCGAGAGATTCGCCACAAAGTACAAAGCGCTCCGCGGCATGTGCCACTGACGGCCTGGCAATGACAGAGCTGGCACAGTGCATACGTGGAGCAAAGATTAACGCAAAAAGATGACCACTGGTGAAATGTATCAATGCGCTCGTCACCAGCACTGAGACAGGTTATCCTCAGCTTTTGTATATATGCTTGTGTTTGCAGTGACAGTAGCCTATTCTGGGTTTTATTGTGAGTTCTATTAACTATTACGATGTGTATTCTTGTGAGCCTTATTACGGAAAAAAGGTGTGATCGCTTTACAGACGTGATAACCTTGAGCAGATTGTTGTGTGTTAAAAAAAAATTGATGAAAACAAATCACAAGCAGGTGCAGACAAGTACTTACCTACACTCATATCTCATTTGAAGTCGGCAGGCAGTTTAACTCATAATGTCCCATAAGGTTTTCTACTACTGCCAAGCCTCAGTCCCATAAGGTTTTCAGAAAAACACCACCACGAGGAATACAGGAAGTGACTAAACCTGATTTCTCACACAGAAGAGGACTAAATAGTAGTTGCTTCTCTTAGACCACACAGCGATAAATACGGAGCAGAACGTAGCGGTATGGTACTGATAGAACGGAGCGGAATGCAGCGGTACAAGGACTTAAGAGTTAATTCCTATCATGAAAAGAAAATGCCCAGAAAATTTAAGGACTTGAAATGCGTGAATAACAATGGGAATAAAATGATATTATTATATTACGTTATATCAGTTATCGTGAGGACATACATTGACAATGTCCGAATTATGGAAGAATCAAGAAAATCGACAGCGAAAGAAATGCCTCACCGTCGAGTTCATTAGCAATTTGTCATGTTTTCCATAAATCTTCATCGTAATATATGATTTGCCAAATATATGCTGCGTGCCCTGGAGTGCAGATTTCAGCCTCTTTCTGTTCCAGACTGGGATGGTCACGCGTCGTCTTAGCCTCTGTGTGTGTGTGTGTGGGGGGGGGGGGGGGGGGGGGTTGGGTGTGTGTGTGTGTGTGTGTGTGTGTGTGTGTGTGTGTGTGTGTGTGTGTGTGTGTGTGTGTGTGTGTGTGTGTGTCGGTCAAATTTCGTCAGTTGACTGTTTTAAAGCAATAACTTTCAAACGCTAAAAAAGAAGAACACACACACACACACACACACACACACACACACACACACACACACACACACACACACACACACACACATACATACATACATTAGGAATACTTCCTCTGTTTATTTGTAAAGTGAACGAAGCACATTAAAGGTTACAAGCACTTAAAAGCGAAAGAAGTCACGAAGCACAACACACATAAAAAGGTCGGTAAAAGTTTACACGCGGTGAACACAATCATCATTTTCTTCACGCTGAGGACTGAGTGAACACATCGTTCAGGTTTTAGTTATGACACAACCCAAAGTGACACAGGAAAAACTTCGCAAGGCTTCACACATTCAGCAATGTAAATACTGTAACCATACATGTACAACTACAAAAATACCCGCTGGTAGAAATGTGAGGAATATCTCGGATACAGACATAATGCGACCATCATCATCATTGTCGTCGTCGTCGTCTTTAACAACAACAACAACAACAACATCATCATCGTCGTCGTCGTTGTCGTCGTCGTCAACAACAACAACATCATCATTATCATCACCACCGTCGTCGTCGTCAACAACAACATCATCATCATCATAATTATCATCATCATCATCGTCGTCGTTATGATTATAAACATGTGCAGTTCACGAGATCATGACATACTATTGCTGCAAAATATGTCCAGCAGAAATATATCCGGGGCTATTTCACAACAAAGCCCAAGCCAGACACAAAAACAGTAAGAAGTATTCATTTTAGGCTAGAAGTGGACCTTTTAAGGCTACACTGGTGTCATTACGTCATCCAGAACTGACGCTAAGCATGAAGAAAGGAAACGGGTGATAAACTTGAGAATAATAAATTATTATGGAAGGCATGATCAGCCAGTGCGTATTATAAACGCTAGCACATGGAATGACATCAGCTAAGAAAAGCATGGAGTCGAACTGTGAACGTTTGTCCTCACTTCGAACTCAGCTCAGGAGGACACAACTGGCAATCGAGGTAGATAAGATTTGTAATATAAGTACATTGTAACAATCACCGATTAAGCCAACTTCACAATAGCTGCCTGAAACTTTGTATTTGTTTTTCATTGATTTGTTCATTTTTTTCTATTTTTATTGCTTTCTTTTTTTATTTTCTTTTTTCTTTTTTTTTTCTTTTTTCTTTTCGTTTTTTTTTTTTTTCATTAATTATTTATGCCATCACAGTTATCAACCTTGGATCAAGAACAGCAACAACGAATTTAAAAGAAATCCGGCTAAACAGTCAGCAATAACAGTCACGGGGGAACTGAAAAAAAACGCAGATAAACCCCAATGCTTTGGCACACAATATTGACTATACACGGCATTCATCATGCTTTGTAAAAGGATTTCGAAACTAACTAGTCCTCTTGCACTATACGCACAAAGTCCACAGCTCGCAGCTCTAACTACGCAGTAAATTGTATCAGTATATTTCATCAGAAACTGAACTCAATCCGTGTGATGAATGATTAATTGCCATATATAGAGATGGTGTGCGGTTGTCAGTGTCACGTTT
The DNA here is from genome assembly GCA_018292915.2 of Batillaria attramentaria. Lineage (NCBI taxonomy): Eukaryota > Metazoa > Mollusca > Gastropoda > Batillariidae > Batillaria > Batillaria attramentaria. The sequence continues at coordinate 616,010 of JACVVK020000028.1, read as the reverse complement.
CCTGTCGTAAATAAAACTAATCTTCAGCAATAGCAACGTTTACTGTTAGTTCGGGAACTGATTCATGAACGCGTGCATAGGGTGATGTATTGTGGAGGTATTTACGGTATCCGGCTTACGCAGGAAAGGAGAGCGGGGAGGAGGGTGGTGTGGTGGGGTGGGGGGAATGGTTATAAGCATGACGAAATCATTTTCTGAAAACTATACTCCTGAAAATCGCGCGACCCCCTGGATCGTTGCAAATACAGGATCATCCGATTGTGAGCGCCGCCTACACATCGGGAATTCCGCGCAGGTGTAAAGTGGGGTACTAACGTTTCTTCGGAGCAGCGCTGTGTCAGCCCAGCATGACGCACACAAATCGGATAGCGTCAATCGGGAAAATCCGATTTTTACCAGCGCGGGGAGTTTCTGATTACTATTACTATTCGCTGCGTAATTTCTGGCCTGTATTGCTGATTGCAAAATGACATGAGGGCTATTTCGAAACGTTGTTCTATGACTCGTTTCTTTTTTGCAGAAGCGTGTGGCTGATTAGCTACTGAGAAACCGACCGATTCAAAAAGCAAGCCGCCGCACAGGGCGAACACTGAGTTGAAAGCCGTGATACAATGGCTGACTGCCTCGCCTTAACAGCCTTTTCACTGAGTTGGATGAAAGAATCGACACCCAGTCGAGTGGAAACTACGCCGCTCAATTATAACTGCATCCTCAGGGTTGTGTTTTGTTTTTTTTAAGTTTTTTGTTTTTTGTTGGTTCCCCCCCCCCCCAACTAATGCAGTCATCAGTGAAAATATTCTCTCTCTCTCTCTCTCTCTCTCTCTCTCTCTCTCTCTCTCTCTCTCTCTCTCTCTCTCTCTCAATTATGTTTTAAACGGCAAGTTCGAAAACTCAGTGACCGGTCGACAAACCGGCAACAAATCAGTTTTACCGTTTTTAAATAAAGTGTTTCAATTTCAGTTTCAGTTTCTCTATTTCAGATGTTAATTAATGTCTATGTTCGCTTCTCTCTGTAACTGCGTTTCAGGCGAACATTAACATCACACAGAGTCAGCGGGCAGTCAGGTGTTCGACTTTGCCGCTGGAATTCCCCACTGGCTGCAGATAGCTGCGAGCTCTTGTGCTCAGGAAACCGGTTTGAGTTTTGCGTTTCGGGAACTGCCTGGTTCGCTTCAAACAGTAACGACTGGATAGCAGGATGAAGGTCCAAGTCTGGGTCACCGTCGAAAGGGCGTCCCAGGATTTCGTACTGTTCCGTTTCCATCCCCTCATCCAGGTTTTTCGCTTTGTCGGCCGTGCTTCCAGCCGCTTTTCCTGCGTCGTTTTCAGAACTAGGCAACGGCGTGGAGTCAGCGCAGTCACTCTTCTCAATTATTTCAAACAGCTTTGACAGTTTTCCCTCTGAGAGTAGTTCGATATTGGTAGCCTGATCTGGAAGGGTCGCGGTCTGCACGAAGCCAGTACGGCCCAAAGCGGTATTACTATATGGTGGCATCGCTGCAGCACAAGTTCCCGCTGTGGTGTACGAGTCGTTCTGCGGGGCCAGACTTGGGTGAAACTGGCTACCGGCTGGGATTTTATGAGCCAGTGCTGTACCGCTGGGGTACTGAGGAGGCATTGCTGGGCAAGGGTATTGGCCATCAGGAGGATTGCCTCCGCAAACGGATGGCTGGTCTGTCACAAACGTTTCTGTCCTTGAGATCTTGTCAGCAGTTCCCGCTGTAGTGTACGAGCCGGTATTTGGGGTCAGATTGTGGTGATCATGGGCACTGGCTTGGATTTTACGAGGCAGAACTGAACCGGGGTACTGGCCATCACGGCTAGAGGCTGGCAGGTCTGTCAGGGACGATTCTGTCCTGGAGATCACCCTAGCAGCTCCCACGCCTGGTTTTCCTGAAAAGGACACGGATGCTAGATGACTCATTCCTGTTGTTGTTTCTTCAGTGGCATTCGATTCGTCCACGTCCATGGCCGTTTCTAAGGTGTTCGGGGTGGGGTGGGGTGCTGGGTTGGGCTGAGTTGTTTGCAAGGAAAAGGTTCTGCCGTTTGGAAAAAGAATCGCGGAGTGTTGAGGAAAAGATTGTTGGGCCTGAGTGACGTAGGTTCCGAACGACTGAGGTCCAGAGGATGTATACGTGACGTCTCGCATGCTGACGTCATTGTGTAATGCAGTACTGTCCTGTGACGTTGCTAGAGAACCTGTGTCTCTCTCTGCTTTACGTCCCGCGGGAGTAGCGTCTCGTGTGCAAACGTCAGTGTGAAAATCGTTAGTACTCTCACGAGACAGTCCACTACAAACCATCTGCCTCTCGAGTCCACGTACCTGGTGGTGGGTATCCGCAAGCAAAGCCGAAATATCAGGAATGCTGACTTGATCCGAGGCCAGTGGACTTGAAAAGGTGTGACTGCCGAAGTTCCCGGTAAATATGTGACTACCGGTGTCCCTTGCAGAAGTGTCGTGAGTCTGGATTGGTGAGGATCTCGAGTCTCTACTGGTAAAGGTAGTAGATCCGGACATATGTGAGTACGATGAGGGTGACCTAACCATCGGCTCCGTTACGCTAGTCTGGAGCGCGGAGGGTGCCGGTAGCTGTGGTTGACATGGCGGGCGTAATGTCGTCTGAGGCTGAGACTGACAGGCAGGGTACTGGAGTCCAGATGACGCCTGCTGCTGAGGAAGACAAGCGGGGTACTGGGGTCCAGGTGAAACAACCGGCTGAGATTGACAGACGGGGTACTGGGGTCTGGGTGAAGAATGCTGCTGAGAGTACCGGGGTGCAGGTGACGCCTGAGTCTGACAAACGGGGTACTGGGGTGCAGGTGACGCCTGAGTCTGACAAACGGGGTACTGGGGTGCTGTTGACGCCTGAGACTGATAAGTGGGGTACTGGGGTGCGGGTGATGCCTGAGACTGACAAACGGGGTACTGGGGTGCAGGTGATGCCTGAGACTGACAAACGGGGTACTGGGGTGCAGGTGACGCCTGAGTCTGACAAACGGGGTACTGGGGTGCAGGTGACGCCTGAGTCTGACAAACGGGGTACTGGGGTGCAGGTGACGCCTGAGACTGATAAGTGGGGTACTGGGGTCCACGTGACACTTGCTGCTGAGACTGACCTACAGGGATCTGGGGCCCAGGTATCACCTGCACTTGAGAGTGACAAGCCGGATACTGGGGCCCAGGTGACACCTGCCGCTGAGACTGACCTACAGGGTTCTGGGGTCCAGGTGACACCTGCAGTTGAGAGTGACAAACGGGGTGCTGGGGTACAGGTGAAACACGTTGCTGGGACTGGCAACTGGGGTACTGGGGTCCGGGTGACACGTGCAGCCTTTGACGTGCCGGACACTGATCCGAGTGCTGCGTATGGCGCAGGACGTTCTCCAGCTGCTCCAAACGTTGTCTGAGTGCTGCTACCTCTTTGTGTAGACCGATTTGGCGCTTTTCTTCTTTTTCATACGTCTGAAACAAGAGTCGTGAATTATTTGTGAGTACAGCGCAGGCCAAGTGTGACTTCCTACTTTTCTATATAATGTTGTGTTTTCTGGGAAAACATGTACTGTGTTTTAGTGACGGGCAGTTGTGCTTGCTTTCAACAATAGTTCTTAGGAGTAGCGTGCGGTATTCTCATTCAGATTTGGTATCTCTTAAGAGCCCAAACCTGACCACTCCCTGCCCACTATATGATAAGACCTGTTAAAAAGAAGAAACCATTGTACGCCTGCAGCAGCCACTTCAAGCCACTATTACACAAGGCTTGGGCCTTCCCCGCTAGGCCCGAGACCGTTGCAGATTGCATAATAGTGGCTTGAAGTGGTACCTAGTGATCTGAAGACGGACTTCAAGTAAAACCTGCGAGTTTTGCATGGGCCTTCTAAAGGTATTGGCAGAAACTCGCCGGTTTAGTGACCTGGGCCCGTATGTAAAACTCGAGGTTAATTTAACCCACGGCTACGAGCCTTACCCAGACTAGGACAAAAGAAACCCCAAAAGAAATTTAAATTTTTTAAAAAGCGAAGAAAGAAAGACAAAAATCCTTCTATGACGGCATAGGCACCTTGCTGGAATGGACCCGCTTCCTGATTTAAAACAAAAAAAAATTTAACCCTAGAGCTAGTTTAGTTTGAGGTTAGACTCTAACCCGGGGCTAAACCCCCTAACCCCGACTTTTACATGCGGGCCCTGGCAAAATGTCGAAACACTACAACTTCCTACCCTCCCCCGCCTTTTTTTTTTTTTTTTTTTTTTTTGCATCGTGTTTTAAACAGTTGTCTGGCAGGGCAGAATACGCCAACTGAATCCAGGTCAAGGGCGAGCCCGAAAATTCTATCTCAGCCCTGAGGTAGCCTGCGTGACCCCTAACCATTGCTACGCACCAGACAGCGCGTGATTTTTCGGGCTCGCCCGAACACTACAAGCAACGAGTCACAAGTGACGTTATTTTTGCAATGGCGTGGTGCTGTTCGATTGTCCATAACAGCACGTGATAGGGCACATGGCTTTAGTGGTGTGACTGTTGGTCGGAAGTGTCCAAAGCTGGCTCTTCAGCCACATCCGGGCAACAACACGTGCCACTGATGAATCATTTTGAGAACCACGCCGAGTTTCACATGAATGAATGAAGGAAACGAGTGAATTCTATTGTGTTGGGCCTTCACCTCGTTTTTCAAGGGAAGCGCGCGAAGAAGCATGCGACGATTACAAGGCATGTATCAATATACACATAAGCGGAACACATGGTAACAGACAATGTGCTAGAAAGCACAGTCATCAACCAAATATTGTCTCAAATCAAGTGCATGGACAGTGACGTATATTTCAGGCTTTGTCTGAGCGTCAGTTTGGGGTGGGGATTTTTTTTCCCCTTGACCGGAAAAAAACTCTCATTTCAGCTTTATTTCCGCATAGTAATGCTAGTAGGAATTCATTCATGACGCATCTGTACAGACGACAGGCGGTTTCAATCGGAAGATCAGTGAGCGTGACAAAATAACTGTAGCTGTTCAGTGTGGCAAGTCTGACCGCGTCTGGCCAATCGAAACGCGCGCTAAGCGTAAACTGCCGAGAACCGAGTCGGATTAACGGTGTAAGGTACAGGACACAACCTTTGATCCGGATCGCATATTGACACCGCCTGGGCGTTGTAATACAGCGGTGTCGTATTACCCTTAACACTGTAAGAGGCCACTGACTGACTGAACTGGCAAGTCAGTTGAGTGATAACATTCCTGTGTCAACAAAGTCTTTCTCGGAAAGGACAACCACTTTACGATTCCCGGAAAAAAAGACTTTGTATTGATTTTTTGGGAACACTCTCAGTGAATGGTTAGGTTTGGCCAGGGGTAACGTAGGGGAATTTCTGTATTTACCGACCTCCGCTGCCGCGTCTCCGATTTTTTTTTCTCTCTCTTTTAACCTTGATTTGTTATTGGTTATAGAGGTTCAGCACGTTCCCCTTTGTCATGCATTCTCCGTACGATTATTGTATCGTCCACGTTCGAACGTTTCTGTATACGCATACATACGCATTCTGTATACATTTCTGTAACCGGATACAGGAAATGTCAGCGGTGTCAATTGTGAAGAGAGAGAAAGAAGTAACTTGAAAATAACTTTGTTTGTAAACGTTAGAAGTTTTTAGTTCTTGTGGCCGATTTTCAAACTTGCCGTTTAATCTTTTTTTTTTAAACCCGGTATCTGCTTTTTTATCATTATCGGTTTTCTGGTGGCTAATAGATATTTGAGGCTTTTTTAAAACGAGCAGGCTGACCGACTGTGCCTAACATGAATAGGAAGGCGAATTCCACAATGAAGTTCCGGGGAGAGAGAGAGAGAGAGAGAGAGAGAGAGAGAGAGAGAGAGAGTTTAATCTGATGAAATCGAGAGAATCGAGAACAGAAGATCTAGAACAGCGAGAAGATTTAGAATAGCGAATATTACATGAAGTTTTGGTCAAGTCGAGAGTTTATCACGTTAAACTCCCAAACACCCACCCCACCGAATCAGAATCTGACCGGCTACGTGTCAGTTATGTTCATTCGTTATTCACTCACTTTTTCCAATTCCGATCTCTCGTGTTTCTTGCTCCAGTAACTTTTCTTGGCGGACGCCCGGTTCCGTTCCTTCCGACGCTCATCTTTGTCCGTCATCTGAAACACAGACATGAATTCTTTAAAAAAAAAAAAAAACTGCAAAGAGCGTGTGTTCACTTGAAATCTTCATGTCACTAGAAGCCACTTCACTTCAAGCCACTATTACGTAATCTGCAGCGGTTTGAGCCTAGCGGGTAAGGCCCACGCCTTGCGTAACAGTGGCTTGAAGTGGCTCCTACTGGTGTACTGGTTTCTTTCTGGCAAGTCTTATCAAATAGTGGGCAGGGGGTGGTGGTGCACGAGCTTTTAAGAGTTAAACAATGCGTCGGGACAAGTACATTTTTGAGATAAGTATTTTTTGCAAGTGCAGCTGTTGAAAACATAATTTGGCTTCTGTGAAGATGAAGTTTGAGCGTTCAACTGATGGTGTATGAAAAACAAAACAAAAGAAAACAAAACTGAAGACCAAGTGGACTGAGAAAATATTATCTCACCCTTTTTTATTTTCGTGATTTTGATTCATACTTCATTTCTTTTAAAAAAAAAAAAAAAAAAAACCCTAGAAACGTTTTCTTTCTATTTTCTTTCTTTTTGTACAGCAAAGTTAGAGGAAATCTGTTATTATAATAAAACTGAAATTTGTTAAAAGAAATTTGAGAAATCATCTAACACTAACTGATTTCTAAGTTGTTTTTCTGGTTTCAAAGTTGTTGTTTTTTCTGTAGGAGGCTTTATGTTTCCTCAGTCATACATGTAAATAATTTCGCTGTAAACAATCGGGAGTTCACACACACTTACAACTTACAAGCATCAATTTCCGACAGCTCTTCAGCTAGAGTAAACAGCGGAACTGCTTTGGTTCCCGAGTCCACAAGCACTAGCTCAGTACTGTACTGGCGAAGCAATGGTACTGTTCTGACGGGGAACTTTGTGTTTTTTACACTCTTTATAAGGGCACTGAGACCTAGTCACTGCACAGCACGTGACGTGCAAAATCACTATGGTAGCTACGTATTCGACGCGGGAAGTGAAGTTATTATTAGATCGTCCAATCATGACTCGGTTTCTGTGTAGCCCTGAAAGAAGGCGGCAAGAAACGACGGTGGCCGTTGGATGACATATACCGGAAATTTCTCATGAATGTGATACGGGTTTCAGTTCGTAGGTGTGGCTTTTTCCGGTAACTGGTGAAGCCGTGGTGTGTTATATCGCTTACGGTTCACCAGAAACAGGTCGGTAGCTCGACTGAACGGATGAACTCAGCAGAAACGAGTGACAAGCTGAACTTAGCTCCGTAATTTCTGGTTGGTCAGTGGTGACCGCGGGTCGGTAGGTCGACGTAATTGGAGTTCGGCCAGCATGATGATGATACCGTCACGGAAACGTTTCCGCGGTTGCAGCTTTTCTTACTGACTAGATAACTTGTATTTGCACTTGGTAACTTTTACTTTCATCAGTAATTTCATTTGATGGACTGTGGCTATGAGTTCGAGTTTCGTCATCCCTGTGTGTTGTCAATGGAGCGTGACTGAGAGGAAACACGGTTTCCCCCCTTGTGCAGCCGTTCTAATCAATACTAGCGAGGGCGGGGTGGGTGTTTGGGAGTTTAACGTCCTTTTCCACCACGTATGGGTGATATCAAAGACGGGGCAAGGAGAAAAAGGCCAGCACGAATATCTGGCCCACGCGGGGACTTGAACTCACGACCTTAGCATGGAAAGTCCAACGCTCTACCGTTCGGCTATCCCGGCTCCCCAAATACTAGCGCAATTTAGCAGCACCAACAAATTACTTTTTGTTTCGTTCTGTGTCGTTTGTGGCATTAAATGGTGTGAGTAGTGTGGCCTACCAACGAAGGAAATGGTAGTAATTATGGCAATACTGCTATCCGTATTATTACAATTAAATCGTTCTGCGAGCAAACATCTATAGAAGTGAAGCGAGTGAAACGAGAGGGAAATCAAAATTGTAGCGTGCGCCTTCAGTTCAGATCTCAGCCCGGCGAGGGGAGCCGGGATAGCCGAATGGTAGAGCGTTGGACTCTCAATGCTCGGGTCGTGAGTTCGAATCCCGGCAGGGGCCAAATATTTGTTCTGGCTGTTTTCTCGTTGCCCCGTCTTTGATATCACCCTGACTTGGTGGAAAAGGACGTTAAACTCCCAAACACCCGCACCCGCACCCTCAGCCCGGCGAAAAATCACATGCTGTCTGTTGCGCAGCACGAAGGACACTCCAGGTTTGTGTTTGAATTTTTTGGCTAATTCCTAAACTGGCCTTTGGCTGTTTTGGTCCGGTCACATGTGACTCATACCACCAGGTCGACTTATTTTGAGTCCGTCAAGTTCTGCTCACGGGTTCTGAGCGTGATGTTAGTGACTGGGAAGCCTTTTCCGCTTCTGTGGCCTTTTTTCGGCTTGAGGCAGCTTTGGGACAATCGCTCGAGAAATACGAACAACACAATTGAGTTTCGTTTCGTTCTGTGTCAAGCTTTGTGTCTGTAAATGGTGTGAGTTTTTGTGGTCTACCAACGAAGGAAATCACGAGTAGTTGTTATAACAATACTGTACTCATTATTATAATTATTTCTCTCCGACAAAAAGGACGTTAAACCCCCAAACACCCACCCCACCCTTCTCTCCGACAAAAAACAAAACAAAACAAAAAACGAGGTGAAGTGAAGCGAGAATAAAATCAGATTTGTCGGTACTTTAAATACTACTGACTCAGGTTAGGGACGAAGCCGGTATTCAACCTCAGCCTGCGTGCTGTCCGTAACCGCGGGCCCATGGTGTGCACCACTTGAGGTGGGAGGGGAGGGTGTTTGGGGGTTTAACGTCCTTTTCCACCACATACGGGTGATATCAAAGACGGGACAACGAGAAAAAAGGCCAGCACAAATATGTGGCCCCAGCCGGGGGATTGGAACTCACGACCCGAGCATTGAGAGTCCAACGCTCTACCATTCCGCTATCCCGGCTCCCCGTGCGCCACTGCATGGAGATCACGTGACTGGTCGGTTTCGTCCCAGCTTAAAACTGTGCTGTCTGGCTGTCGCTGGTATGAGAGCCTAGCAGAGATCCTCTGACGCTGCCCAAAGCTAAGCAAATCAGCCCTCACACACCCCAGAGACACTCGCCCAGCCAAGCAGCCAAAGACACACGCCAGGAACAACTTGTCCTTAAGGGCCAAAAGCCATAGGACGTAAAGCAAGCTAATGATGATGATGTCGCTGATACTACATGTATTTCCGTTCGGTCAGTTGTGACTCATGGCCGCCTGGTCAACTTATTTTGAGTCGTCGGTACTTCTCAGTCATGGGTTCTGAACGTGACGTTCGACGGCTGGAGGATGGCCGGGAAACCTTTCGAGTTTCTGCCGCCCGTTTTGGGCATGAGGCAACATCCTGGTAATGGCTTGATCAATTTAATCGATGTTCATTTAATGCCGATGACGGGCAAATTGGAAAGCCCACGAATTCCGACGGTGTTGCTTTTTGTATTCCTGGTCAGTTTTTTTTTCAGTTGTTGTCGTTGTTGTTGTTGTTGTTGTCGTTGTTGTTGTCGTTGTCGTTGTTGTCGTTGTTGTTGTTGTCGTTGTCGTTGTTGTCGTTGTTGTTGTTGTTGTTTTGTTGTTGTTGATTTTTTTTGGTTTTGTTTTGTTTTGTTTTTGTTTTTTGGTTTGGTTTTTTTTTTTTGGGGGGGGGGTGTTGTTGTTGTTGTTTTTAATTTCGTTGTATTTTATCTTTAACCCATCCATCCTTACCAAGCACTGACAGCTCTTAAGCTCATTGCTTATTTATGAGTTTATGAGCAGACCAAAAGGCGCATTTCTCAATACATGGCCAACAAACCTGACTTAAATCCTGAACCACTACTGACGCTTTGCGGATACAGCACTGACTCACGCGATTTTTTTTTTTTTTAATGAGAATTTCAGTTATTGATTTCCAACTGCTGGGTGTTATATTTAGAGATCATTGTTTCATGAATCACAAACGAATATTCAACAAATGACTGTGGCCGTTGAGCTGGTGACATCAGCTGATAATTAAGAGCAGTTTGGCGGGTTTCAGTCCGACTAAGGTGTTTGAGATGTCATTAGCGGGTGGGTGAGTGGGTGTTTGGGGGTTTAACGTCCTTTTCCACCACATACGGGTGATATCAAAGACGGGGCAACGATGAAAAAGCCAGCACAAATATTTGGCCCCGGCCGGGATACGAACTCACGATCCGAGCATTAGAAGTCCAACGCTCTAACCATTCGGCCACCCCGGCTCCCCGGTGTCATTAGCTGTGTGCGGCACTCAGTGTTGCTGCCGCGCGCGCGACTAACACTCACGCGGACTCCGACGCCATCAAAATGAAGTGAAGTACATTTCAAAGAAGCAAAGCCTCTTCAAGCTGGGGGAGAAAAGGGGGGGGGGGGGGGGTGGAAGGGGGAGTTGTATCTCTTCGTAAAACTGCCACACTTGTCACAGTCGAAACATGGATTTAGCTTCGAGCAACGATTGTTCATCCAGCCTAGTGTAAAGCCGGTCTCTCTCTGTTAATGCCTGTACCCAGCAGCGAGTGTACACAGAGAGGCAGAGAGAGAGAGAGAGAGGCAGAGAGAGAGAGGCGGAGAGAGAGGCAGAGAGAGAGAGAGAGGCAGAGAGGGAGAGAGAGAGGCAGAGAGAGAGAGAGAGGCAGAGAGAGAGAGGGAGAGAGAGAGGCAGAGAGAGAGAGAGAGAGAGAGAGAGGCAGAGAGAGAGAGAGAGACGGACAGACAGACAGACAGACAGAGACAGACAGACTGGACAGAGAGAGAGAGACAGACAGACAGACTGGACACAGAGAGAGAGAGAGGCAGAGAGAGACAGACAGACAGACAGACAGACAGACAGACAGACAGACAGACAGACAGACAGACAGAGAGAGAGAGACAGACAGACAGACAGACAGACAGACAGACAGACAGACAGACAGACAGACTGGGGAGAGAGAGAGAGAGAGAGAGAGAGAGAGAGAGAGAGAGACAGACAGACAGACAGACAGACAGACAGACAGAGACAGAGACAGAGAGACAGACAGAGAGAGAGAGAGAGAGAGAGAGAAGGACAGACAGACAGACTGGACAGAGAGAGACAGACAGACAGACAGACAGACAGAGACAGAAAGAGAATCACAGATCACTTGCCTCGGTGTCATTACTCCCAATGTGTAAAGTAGATTCGTCCGCTTACACGATCGTTCGCTTAAATTCCTCCTCCTGAGAAGAGAAAAAAATGGTATAGTGACATCACTACAAGCGCAAGGAAGATAAATATGCAGTGAATGAATACGTTTGAATATGAACGGAAACTGAAACGTTTGTTGCACCCACCAATCAGTGTATAGCTACTCCACCGTGACTCCCCAATACATCGACTTCGACGATCGACAACTGAATAACGTTCGCTTTTGAAACGAACCGCTCAAATGATTATACACTGATGTCCGCTTCAATACAAAACTCCCGTCTCCACAACAGGAAATTGACGTTTCTACATCGGACGGTACTGAAGCTGAACTCTGGTTTTCCCCACATCCGAGCCATTCTGTAGAATGAAGCCTGAGCAGGACATCCAGTATGATTAATTTTGTATGGATTATTGATTCTCAAACGGAAGTAAAACTATGATCCGGCCTTCAGGCTGAATTACAATAATTATGCGCTTTCGACCGTTCAAACACAGGCCATGGTGTAGCCGACTGTCAGTGAAAACTCCATTGACATTATTTCCGGGTGTGTCCATTTTTGGCTTTTTTCCCTTTTACTGATAAGAATTAATTTCACTCATAGCTTTTATGCCGATGGCAAACCGCTTGAAACATTGCTGTGAATAATCCCATTCGTATCCTGACTCAAACGGCACCGCAAAAGTTTCTTTTTTCTTTTTAAACAATTTCATAAGCGACAAATCAGGAACTGAGTAGCCGATACGCGGCAAACTACTAAAGTGATTTTTAAAACGTCAGTCATGGTTATCATAATACAAAGCAGCAAGTCCGCAATGAAAACTGTTGAATGAGAGGTTAAATTTGCTGACCAAATGTTGCCTCTCAGTCTTCTCAGTCTTTAGGGGATTTTTTTTTATAGTCGACTTTGAGCGCCTGTGGGCTTTCCCCAGCCGGCGCCACAGTACAGAACAACATGCTGAAGCGAACCGAGACGTCCCCCCCCCCCCCACACACACACACACACACTACGACGCCCCCTCCCCCTTCCCCTTCTCCCATCGTTGACTGGGCCGTTTTACCTTCGATCCTGTCAGACTAGTTCCACAGCAGGTTGCGATTTCCGATTCGGCTTTAGCGAAGGCCGGCGGTACTGAGGCCAGCGGTCGGATTGCGCGGGAAAATTCGGATGACGGGTACATGTGTGTCTGCGTTTTTCAGATTTCTTTCTTGTCAGTATCCGTCAGCCGTTTTCTACAGCCCTTCCCGGCCCCACCCCACCCTACACTATCACCCCACCCCCGATTCCATCCCCCCTGCCGCTATGAACAAAGATTTGACCAGACTGATGCAGGGCAGAGCCGGGCGTGTATACTAGCGCAGTATCGTCATGATACATGGTCTCTGTCCGAGGTCGGTCTGTAGCGGCGGTGAAAGAAAACTGAATTCGACTGCCTCTTTCTGGCACTGTACAGAAATATGTGACCCGTTCTCACAAAAAGGACCATAAGTCGAAAGTTTTCAATGTTGAGATATGTATAACACTGCAATCTATTGGTTATGCAGTTTAATTCAATATAAGAATGAAAGCTGAACTACTAAAATTGACAGAGATATCAGCAGTTGAAGTTGGCTACTCACAAGGCGGCCATACTGACCCCCGGCACTCTTTTCGCCTGTAGCGGCGTTCGGCCTTGCGCGACTTACGGTCCCTCATTTCGCGAGAACGGGTCACATATGGATGTTCAACGCAAGTAACCCGAGACGTAATTTTACATAGACTCTGATCGTTCAAAACTGAGGAAGCTGCCATAGGTCACTGAGAGAAGACTGAACAGAATGTTTGCGCGAGGCGGACCGTTTGCGGGCCACGCTCAGTTTCTGTCGTCAGATCAGTAAGTATTACCCAGATGACGTGAAGCTAGGTCATGGTCGCAATCTCGGCGGGCCGTTGCTTTCTTTCGTCAGATCAGTATATTATGTTACCCAGAGGACTTAATATATGTCATGGTCGCGATCTCCTTTCTCTACTCAGTCCTGTCACAGACTGAAGTCTATGTTTACGTGTATACTGTTATTTACCCTCTAGGTTAGAACACCCGCCGCTTCACTGATGTGTGCCTGTTTGCTCTTGGGATTAATTCCGTACTGAGCATAAGCAAAGCTTACCTAATTCTGGCCACAGAAAGAAAAGACGTTTTTACCGCTGACGTCAGTTCAGTTCAGTACTGACTGAAGACTCGGGAAAGGTTTATAAATATGTCGATGCCATTCACCTCAGTGAGTTATAATTACGTTCTTACTCAGTGCTGATGCTCATTTTCTTTTTTTATTTATTTATTTATTTTTATTTTTATTTTTATTTTTTTTTTTGGGGGGGGGAGGTGCGGGGTGGGGGGACATATACATATACATGCCACAAACATTTATGGACAACAGACCTACATACATGGACATATCATATTACTCTAAAGAATATCATGTAGAACACACACACACACACACACACACACACACACACACACACACACACACACACACACACACACACACACACACACACACTGATCCAAATAGCAATCCAAATAGTGATAACAATAATAACAGCGTAAAGAAGGGATAATTAAAGAAAATAATAGACACAAATAATCAACAAAGCACACACTCACAACATACACAAACATTCCATCTGCTGATGGTCATTTTCAGTACTGAGAACGGTGTAAAAAATCTGCAGACGGCACTGCGGGTCTGCGAGGCGGAATTGTGGCACATGATAATGACGTCATTACTATTGTTAGCTAGTACTCCGCGTTGGTTCCGTCCGGGCCTTTGCTGGAACCGTACATTCTCCGTCATTACATTCTTTCCCGTGATTTGGTTGCCGTAAGATGGCAGGAAAGTTGGATGTCTATTTTTGTATCTGACGGCGCAGAACCCGGCTTATGGGAAAATAGGTATCCCATCATGGTTTGAGACAATCATTCATAGGAACAGGAAAAATAATTTTAGCAACTAGGATGTGGATGATGACTTATGGAACGTCCAAAAAAAAATGTCGACGAACTTTCTAACGACTGAACGACGCAAAAACCATCACTGAGTATGCTTTGCTCGTGGGCTTTGCTTCTTGGTGTTTGTGTTCTGTTTACGCTCGATATATTTTCTTTTGTTACTTCATTTGGGGAACCGGGGCAGGCGAGCGGTAAAGCATTGGACTTTCAATGCTCGGGTCGTGAGTTCGAATCCTGGCTAGGACCCAAACACTTGTGCTGGCTTTATCCTCGTGGCCCAGTCTTTAATTGAAGGAAAAGGACGTTAACTGAAGAGGAAGTGAGGTCGATCACTATATATAAAAATGGGCGTGTGCCCTAATGTCCCGCATGCTGACGAGAATGTGTTGGCAGTGTGTGCCGCAAGGGAAGCCTCGCTTAAAAACTTTAACCACAAAAAATTAATGACACATTTAGAAGCTGTATTATCATGTATTGGTTGGACGGAAAGCCTTTGTTTGTTTGTTTGTTTGTTTGTTGTTGTTGTTTTTTTGGGGGGAGGGGGGGGGTTTGCTTTTGTTTTTGCTTTTTGTTGTTGTTGTTTTCTGGTTTGTTTGGTTTTTGTTTTGTTTTTTGTTTTGGGGGGAGGTTGTTGGGGGGGGGGGGGGTTCAAAACCGTCACTGTCTTTATACAACAGGCGATGGGCGGGCTAATTGTCGATGATAAAATTGTGTTGTATTTGACATGCATGCAGTTCCCTTTACAAGGCCTTCTGGCGAAGCCTGTGCACTACTATCAGTGCTGACCACTTCAGTCTGTCACCGAACCCTTAGGCTGCATGATAACTTGAAGCTGTGGAGACCGTATGTGATGGAAAAGCAGATTTACTGGTTTGTTGCTTGTTGTTAGTTTGTCGGTGGTTCAGAATTGTTTCCACCACATCGAGAGAATGCGTGTCAGTGTGATTCGCGTGCGCGTGCGTAGTGGGTTTTGCTCGCTGCGCTATGAGCCAATCAGTTCAAGAAACTGGATAACGCGCCTACACAATGCTCAATTATTATTATTATTATTATTATTATTATTATTATTATACGGCTGCTATCAAAGACGGGGCACCTGACAAAGAATAAACCAGCATAAATATCTGATTTCCATCCGGAACTCACCGCGACTCGATCCGGCGATGTTTAAGCTTTACGTCCTATGGCCTGTCAGCCCTTAAGGACAAGTTTTTCCTGGCCTGTGTCATCGACTGCTTGGCTTTGCTGGTGACTTGTTGGGTGAATATGGGCTGTTTTGCTTTGCTTTGGGCATCGTCAGAGGTTCTCTGCTAGGGGCTTCACCGCGACTGACCCGGGCGCTTGTACTTGTAGTCTCAGTTCTCTCAGTGGCGAAACCAAATGTCACTGTTCGGCGTCAACTCGTGATTACACTGACTGAAATGCGGGCATGGGAACTGAAGGGCCTTAGCTACCTATTGTTTGAACTTGTACAGATTCTACGATCACACAACTGAGGCGGGAAACTGTAACGGATCAAGGAAGGAAATTAGTGCATTTGAATCAGTCAGTGTACCATTGGCTCGACCGACTGAGACGAACGGTTCCCATACATACAGCGGGAATCAATTTACTTCCTTGACTCTGTGTTCTCAGTAGTGTCTAACTGTACCTTCCGAGAGAGAGAGAGAGAGAGAGAGAGTGTGTGTGTGTGTGTGTGTGTGTGTGT
>JACVVK020000028.1:595000-597500 GCA_018292915.2 Batillaria attramentaria | reverse complement strand
GTAGTGATAAAACCTACAAAAATATCACTATAACCGGACGTCCGGATGTAGTGATAAAACCTACAAAAATATCACTATAACCGGACATCCGGATGTAGTAATAGTCCGGATGTAGTGATAAAAAAATTTGGTCCCAAGGGCTAAGCACATTGCGTTGCTGGCGTTTGCTCGCCATTTTGGTAAAGGGAGATTACTCTCGAACATTATCACTACAGCCGGACTTTAGCTTCCCCGGGACTTGAAAATAGTATCACTACAAGCGGACTATCACTATATCCGGCCTGAAAAATATCACTACAACCGGACTAAGTTAACAAAGAACATGAACAACTGGGACCGGGACCAAGAAATTCTATTACTACAGCCGGACTATCACTACATCACACCGGTGACGCGGCTATCCCCATTCTGACCGGCTTGCGGCGTTGAGCGCTAGCGTTGCTTGGCCGCACGCGACTTCTGCCAGAAAATCATCTGCGCTGTCTACTTGAAAGCTTGTTTCGACCTGAGGTTGGGCTGTCTTGTCACAGAAAGTCTCTGTGCAACTCGTAAGTGGTTTTTGTGGTGCTACTTGCGCGTACACTCACGTTGGAAGCAATTTAGTCTCGTTTTCTGTAGAAAATTCACTTCCATTCGCGATAATATAAAATTACAGAAAGGAAAGTCAAGTTTACGAAAACGTCCCAGTTTTATAATATGTCTTGCGGCCATACCTAGAAAATTGGTGCAATTTGTGGCTTAGATCGCGCGCAGTTCGAGAAAGAAAATTGGTAGTGAACATTTTGTGGCTATGAACCGGCACTCGCCCCGGCTAAGAACCAGCCTGTATCAAACAGACGGTTGGTCGGTTCTTAGCCGAGGATTTCGCACTGCTCTGATATTTTTTTAAATTGCGAAAAGATTAAAGCATCCTACCTCACAACATTTGGCATACAAGTCACAAAGACATCACGGATACGTGTCTGTTTTGAAACTACTGGAATTAACGTGGTATTTTTGTCAGTTTCGTGTTAAACTGCAAAATACCTCTCGAGTCTCATTGCAGTCAAACAAATATGACTCGTGTCCTTACGTGAATACCATTTTCGATGTAAAATCGCTGTGGGTGGGAAGATGAAAGTCCTACTGATATGTGCATATAACAATATGATCAAATTCATTTCAGTTCTTACCTTTCCTGGCAGCATTCTTGCACATCACCGCATGTGTGTCGCGCTTTTCCGGCCTAAAACAGTCACTGCGATCGACAGCCGGTTGGATTCGCGGCTTAGCCGCGTCACCGGTGTGACATGGGTCTATCACTACAGCCGGACTTCACTGTATTTGGCCCCAGCCGCTGGGACTGATGCGACTGAACTCACGACCCGAGCATTGAGAGTCCAACGCTCTACCATTCGGCTATCCCGGCTCCCCGAAGGCGGAGAGAGAGAGAGACTAGGGACGGACGGAGAGAGAGAGAGAGAGAGAGATGATGATGATGATGACACCTTTATTTCGGGGAAGGCACTGAAAGGCCTCTCTTCCACACTGTCCTGCTAAAACTACCACTGACTGACTATTCAACTACTACAAGTACTGCTTAAGCCGGACTACATGTAACCCGAATGCATGAGGCAAATCGAAGAGATTAGAACAAAACAAACAAAAGGAACTCAACATTATGTACACGAAAGTAGGCAATATTACATTAGAATATAAGACAGCCTGAGAGAGAGACAGAGACAGAGAGACTTACTGTTGTCAGTCTCGAGATGCAGCATAGAATTGTTACTCTGCCCAGAATGTTCAGTTTGCACTTTCGTTCAAATCGACCTCTAATATAGCTCATGTAGAGTACTTGGGGGTACTCAGTGACCCACTGGTGTGTGCTGCTGTAGTGAGTACGGAGTTTGAACCACTCTCATTTCGGAGGATGTGACACTGATGAAAACTATCCGTTTTCTGTGTGACTCGGCTGTGTCGGACTGACTGACAGCGTGACAGCAGGTGACCAAGCTGCCTTTATAGATAACAGCCTGCCGGCCCGGGTTATATTTAACATTTCCTAACTGAGCGCAGGCGCCGCTGTGTCATAACTTGACTAAAGAATCTTGCAAGGCCGGTTGGCGACGGCCCAGCTAGTACGCAAGCACCTATGTTGTACACCGATTCTCAGAAACCGGGGGAGTTCCACAGTCAATGCAAGTGCCGCCTCCGCCGCTGAGGCTGTATCCTGAATGATATTTAGGAAAATGATATTAATCGTTGTAACAGTTGCATTTAGACCCGCAAAGAGTAAGTGAATGGGTGCGTTAGTGTCGCCGACGGGAGGCCGGGTCTGCACGTCACAGTATTCGCCAAAGCATTTCTTGTTTGAGTGTAAAGCAGTGTTCCGGCCGGCTCCGTGCGTGCTCCATAGAATGCACAGGAAATAATTCTCTTGTGAATCTTTAAGCGTGATTCACAGAAGTCGGGCCAGGATTGTGGGAACTGACTGGAAAAACCGAGACCTGCTCAGCCC